>JAAAKQ030224662.1:0-13446 GCA_010016005.3 Zanna intricata | reverse complement strand
ACATATCACTTTAAGTGTTCGGGATTTTTGTTTTGAATGTCTCTCCAACTTGTAAAACTATTATGTTTGCTGTAATCGCTCATCTGTTAGTTAGGAGAGCATACGCCACTATTTCTGTAGCACTTGCTCATGAAGCTTCACATTCTTGTGACGGGTTCACCATATAGATTTGCATAAATAAAAATCTGTTATTGCCCTGTTTGTCCTGCATTCTTGATTGTTCTTACGTTTAGTAGGAGCCCATACCGATTCAGTCCTTTGACTATGCATGCACACTTATATTAGGGTTAACAAAATTGTGCAAATGTAGTGTTTGTACACTGTATCAGGGATATTTCATATTTCCTCATATACCCTTCATCTGTTGGTATTTTATATGAAGGATAACAAGAGAAAATGTGTTTGAATGGAACACAATCACATAACTAAAATCAGAAGTATGAGAAGGTAAAACTTATAAATATGGGTTGTGCAGGAACATTACAAAAAAGACCCAAGTTGTGAAATATAAATTGTTTTGCATATCTGTGATTTGAGTTAATTTCTTTAAAAGTAACTGTAATTATTTCTGTTGTTTCCTCAAGTGTAGTTTATTTCATGGTTATGCTATATCTTCAATGGTATCGCTAAAAAATAAAGTCAATAACTATAAAATATTTTGAGTGTATTTCTATGGATCTGATTATTTACAAAAACATTTTCAAAATTATAAATTCATTTATAGTTATTGGACATAACATTTCCAGATCTACTGTTCCTGTTACTACCTTAAAATAATATGGTACTACCACTCTTTGGCAAATCCCTCCACCCAAACTATTGCACCAGTCCGGTTTAACTAAGATTCAATTGCTCAAATGAGATTCAAGACAATTGTCGTTTTCTAGGTACTATTAAGTTATCTCAACCTTTCATCCAGAGGTCTGGGGTTCGAATCCTGGTCTTCTTGTGAAAATGTAAGGTGTTTTCACAAGCTACTAAATTACCATTTTATCTCATCCTCTTAAGCAATACCTAATGCTGGTCCCAGAAGCTAAAAAGGTAGTAATAAGTAATAAGTAGAAGGATAAAAAGGTAAAAATTGTACTTGTTTATCTTTCCTGGTCAATTTTTTTTAAAAATATTTCTTTGTTACTCCAAAACCTTTTATCAGAAAATTCTATTAGAAACTGCTTGTCCAGCTTCATTTAATATCAGTCATAAAAAAAACTACGGTTTGTTGTCCAGATCATCTACTAAAAGACCGTTTTATAAAATTCCTTTTTCTTCTTTAAGATCAACTTCTTGTTAATTTTTAATGAATGTTTGTAAAATTTTGTTTTATTTTCCTCATGTGTTGGAATTTGTCCGCCTTCACATGTTTTTGGACTGTTGATAATAAACCACAATGTGTTAAAAGCACTCCTTTAACTTGTAGACTGCATTATAAGTTGGTGGAACAGAGTGAAAGTGGTTTTGAAATGAAATAAGTATCACATTAAAACCAAGAGTATGCTGTGTCTTCAAATCAATAATTTGTTTTTTTTTTTTACGTTTTGTAATGAATGTAAAAATAAAAAAAACTATTACAATAAAAGAACTAACAATATAAATTGCATTTGGGTTGAAGTCAGATGTTTTAATGTCATATAAACACACTCCAGTGGCAAATTTCATAAGTGAAAACATAGGATTAGCAAAAGAAGTAATATAAACTAATAATATTTCCAAAACTCCAGTTTTTCCATTTCAATGGGAGTGACTTTTATGTTACACAATAATATATAATTTGCTTTTTAAAATTTTGTTCAACATCATTTTATTGTATGTATATATTTTATATATATTGGAAACAATTCTTTTTTTCTGATTTTATATTTTTTTGATAGTTATATTTTTTGTACTTAAACAGTATTTTTTTAGTGGATATTATTTTTAATAATATTTGATGAATACGTGAATATTTATTTAACATAAGTGGTTTTTATGTTAATATATAAAATATATTTTATTTTAAAAAAATTTTATATTTTGAATTTTGTTACTGTATTTTTATTTTTTTTTTTACAATCTTTCTGCACGTAATTTTTTTTATTTGTAACAATTTTTTTTAATTTAAAAATATAATTTTGTACTTTTTTCCTACGAAATAAAAATATATTTTTACAAAAATTCTTATCTTTATTATGCATTTTTTTATTTTTTATTTCCATGCGGTAGATTAAAATAATTCTAATTATGAGGGGTGACTGAAATGTAATGCACATTGAAATATAACTGGGAAATAAAATGTGTAAGCAAAACTCTTGTTTTCAGGCATGGCATTTTTCACACATGCTACAATTCATTCATCTCATCCTCTGAAGATATATAATCTGGAGGTTAAATAAAAAAAAAAAAAAAAAAAAACTTTTTATTTCCCCCTTTTTTTGAAATAACATTCCAAAACTTGATGACACACACTCTCATTTTCTTTCATTTGGCATTGTTATGGAGTAACACTTGATGTGTCAACGTGTCTAAAACATCATCTATGGGGATGATGACTTCCTTTTCAATATTGGGATGGGACATGAAACTTGGGTCCATCATTATCATCCATTTTCAGAAGAAAAATGGAGAGCATGGAATATCGGCTCCAGAGTTTGTCACAATCAACAAAATTACAAAGAACTCAAAAAAAAATGTTTCTGATTCCAAAATATGTACTTGACCGACTTCCTGGTAACTAGCTCAACTGCAAATTCTGTGCTATCTTTCCATTTCTTGTAATTTTTTAATTTTCCTGCAGCTAAAGATTCTTTCTTCATTGTTAACAATTTTGTGTGCTTGTCTTTGAAGTAACTATTTGCACATGAAAGTTTGAACTGTAAACCAAAGTAAAAACTTTTCACAAAATATCGTATTATACATTAGCTGACTGTGTAATAAAATTCACGACACATGCTAGAAGAACCATACCAAGAGGCAGAACCACAATTCTGAACTTTATATAGATGGAAAAGCAAAAGAGATAAAGATAATTATTTGAAACATGATATCACTTTCTTAATACAGTAGGTACACAAAAATACATTGCTTCTTAAACAGAAGTTGCATCATGTTTATGCTACTAGAGTTGACTAATCATGGTGTGCCAATGATTAAGAGAACAATACACAGCAGTGATGTGCAGGCTGATCATCCAAGTTCGCCATTACACAGTGGCCCCTGTACATATGTGTATGTACAAGTTTAGTGACAGAGATAATATCATTAGAATTCCCACTTAGGGCAAAATCCCTAATGCATGAAATATCTAGGGGTATTATTGCATCACTATTTTTGATTCTGATGATATTTGATGTATAATCAGTCAATCTCCATACAGTTAAAACTACTTGATTAATCATATTCAACCAAAAAGCAAAAACTATGATTGACCCTGACCTCTGGGTCAGCATTCAGCTGTAAAAAAAAAATTAACACTTCTGTGCTCAGAGCACAGGAAAGTAATAACCAGTCCTTTTTAAAATTTTTTGAGGATTCTATGTAAAAAATATGGACATAAATTCAGTGAGTAAAAATTAGCGACACTTGGAGGCAAGTTATGAAGAAACATTTCTCAATTCAAAAAAAGCTATTCTACCTTTAAGCAGAAGCAGAAAAGTCTAGGTCATCTGTCCGATCCAGAGGTCATGTGTTCGGCTCAGAGATCATGCTGAGGTTATGTATCCAGCTCGGAGGTCAAGTCCCAGCACCAGAGGTCATTACGAGGTCAAGTGCTCGAGTCAGAGGTCATGTCAAGGTCAAGGGTCCCAGCCAGAGGTTATGTCAAAGTAAAGTTCCCAGCTCCAAAGTCATGTCGAGGTCAAGTGCCCCGCTCAGAGGTCATGCCAAGGAAAAATTCCCTGCTCAGCGGAAGGTCAAGTGCCCTGGCTCAGAGTCACATCAAGGTTAAGTTCCCGGCTCACAGGTCATATCAAGGACAAGTCCCCAAGCTAGAGGTCATGTCGAGGAAAGTGTATCAAAATTTATTTTGTTACATAGCAAAATCTTGTAATGTTTACTGAGGCTATATTTATAAATTGTTGTTTTTTAAAATTTTGGACATGAAATAAATAATGAAGTGCTTAGAGTAACAGCCTGTTTTTTTAACTCTTATGTACTAGTAGTACTTATAAAAAAAGATTGGGCTGTTACTGAGTGTCCTTCATTAAAAAAAAATGGCAAATTGTCAGATTTTGAAAATGTCTCATTTTTGAGGCTCAAAAACCACATTTGGGATAGGTGACAAAAATCTGAAATTTTTACAGCAGTAAGTAAACCACATAAAATTTATTTTGTTACTGGTTAATGACTAGTGAAGCCATCAAAATTGCTGAAAACATGTTCCTTCTAACTGTGAACAATGTTCACAATAAATTCACAATGTTTATTCCAAAAAATTTACAGAATTATTTGGAACTGATCGTAGACGCTTATTGCACTTCTGAGCTCTGGTCTGTTTCCTCTTGGACTACCACTGTGTAGCTTATTTGTCGGCACGGGCCACAGCTCAAAGGATGCTTGTTGCAGACCATTATTATTCAGTCATCTTGCCATGGGTGCATTTCTACCCTGTGGTCAGTCTACTGATGGACTATATAGTGATGAGCTACCTCTTTGGAATAGGCGGAAGCAAATGATATGCATGCTCCTATGTGGCTCGGATTAAAGCGCAACCAACCTATCCAACTTTTGATGCGGTATTCTCCAATCTGCATGTTAATCGATGCCAGGAATACCCAAGATTAACTACTCCGCTAGGCATCAGAGCTCAGCAGATAGTTTGCTATAATTATACAATTATCTCCAGTCCCTACTGTTGCTCCATTTTATTACCCCTTGGCTTCTCTCATTAATTATTTCTTTGATATTTGTCAATATCAGATATTTGTCAATAAAAAGAACATAAATCTGGTTATTTCATGAAAAAAATTTTATAATATTGTAAATAGTATGAATCCTGATGTTAAGTCTATAGGGATGGCTCTAAAAACGTTAATTCTGTTGGTTCTGCTTTGAACCAACAGAACATACATGTTTGTATCCACAGCACATCGTCTCCAGTATTTCCGTTGTGCAGCTGTTTGCTATTAATAAGGTTTTATGTATAATTAGCCCAACATTTCAACATGTACTGGTTACTCGGAGTCTCTCGGAAACGCCTTACAGGCGATGAGTGATGAGTACTCCAGACACCCTCTTGTTTGTGAGATTCATTGTGTTATTTCGTAAATGACTAGACATAATACAACAATAAGCTTCTGCTGGATCCCTAGCTATATAGGAATTTCAGGCAATGAGTACGCAGAGAGTGCAGCAAAAGAGGCTTCTTTTCACTTACTTTTACCAATTGCGTTGCTTCTATCAATCTTGTCTTTTTCTGAAGTTCATGATGAGTGGCAAAGTGAATGGAATGCTACTATTAACAATAAACTTCATGCAGTTAAGCATATTGTGTCACCACGGAGCTCCTCTTGCAGAAACAACCATCAGTTGTAGATTATTATTTGCTGTTTATGAATAGGCCTCATATATCCATGAGGGCTCACTCATGGATATCTAATGATACAAATAGATGCACCCCTTTCTGCTTGCTGTGACTACTAACTAATAGTGCACCACATCCTTGTGGATTGTTTTTGATGTGCAGCATTGCATCACAAGTTTAACCTAGGGGCTAACATGCAAACTATTCTAAGGGATAATGAAATGTTTCTATCTTATGTTTTACGATCTCTTAGGGCCGTCCGTTTATAATTAAGTATTTGAATATATAGCGTGTTTCATCTATTCATGCCATTTGCTGTAAAGCAGGTGGTAATTTTTATTTTTATTACTTTAGATATATAATCTGATGTATATATTTTTTTATTACAGCAAATATACTGTGTCCAGGTGATGATAATGCAAAAGTGTTTTTTGCCCTGAAACCCCCCCCCACTCCAAAAAAAAGAACCTTTCAGCAGGATGAATAATTATAAATAGACTGCTTTTATTATTATTAAAAATGTATAATTTAATTATTTTATTAATAATTATAAATATAATATTAAGGTACAACAATTATAAACACAGATATGTAAAAATAATATTTGATAATTAAAAGTACTTTTAATTTAAAGGAGTATACTATATTTTGTACTTCATGCAAAATTCTTCTCATTTATAACTCGAAGCCTTATCCTTTCTAATTACAAAGAAAACATCTAAGAATGTTTTATACATATATACAAACAATAGTAATATAATAATGAAAATAGTTCTAATTTATTAAATATATATTTTTTTACTGTCTCTTGATTTTTACCATTTTTTATATCCAGTTTTTCATTTTTAATGGTTAACTAATTATGGTACAAGTAAGCTAATTACACATGAATGGATAAACTTGTAGTTTTATGCGGTGTTAGTATTATTTTTTTCTTTTAACATTATATAAGTTACATAATATTTCATGAAGTTATTTGAACAATATCTATGTTTATGTTACATTTGTATTTTAAGGGGGAATAAAGTTTTACTTGAGTCACTTCAGTCATTAACATTTTTTTACAGCCATCAATCAGGAATTGGTGCCCATATAAATTTACAGGTTGATTCCCTGTTCAGTTAATAACAAGGATGCATGGCTATAAGTTTCCTGACATTATACTAGCTTCACGAGCACCCACACATCCCTCAATGTAGACTAAATGATGTCTGTCCATGTATACAGATATAAACTAAGTAAAAAGCAATTTACGTTAAGAAAAGGAGTGTATTGTGTGAATTTAGATAAGAAGGAACTGTAATACCAGACAAACTACTTTAACCAAAGGTTTGTTTCAAGGCTTCCAGCTCATAATTCCTAATAGGATAAAGACAATTTTCCTAAGATGTAAGCAGGACATTAATGAATAATGATTAGCTTAAATAAAATTTTTATTCAGAAAATAATATCTGCTCTGATTTACTAAAGAAAGATGTTTAATCATTCAGACTCTCATTGAGATTAAATTACACTGGTAATACATACCATCTTAAAATCTAGAGGTTGACTAAGTGGTCATAATATTGTGAAAGTTTTCAGGTATCATGTGCAGCTTTGTTGAATCAGAGCTTGTGGATAGCTGCAATCCTTGTTCATATATTCAAGTTACATACGGTTAACTTGTTATATCACTGGATATGTCTCTATCTAAGTATATGAGTATGTTTTTGTAAGCTAACAGTGATAACTGAGAAAGAAGCCAATGAATATAAAATATAATCTTCAATCATCAATCTTCTACGTCATAGGAAGGCATATTAAAATATGAGTTGATAAAAACATTATTTAATTTTCTGTTCAAATTTTAACTCTATTAAAAAAATAAGAAATTTGTTTATATATATTGATAATCTTATAAAATATTATGCAACTTTTATAACTTGTTAAAAAATAATTAAAAATCATGTAAAAATAAATCCACCATGACTAACTTATTTTGCCCTAATTTCTATGCTAATTTTATTATTAACTTATAATAAATATAACTTTTTTTAAAAATATTACAATATTAAAGTAATATTTATTAGTATTAATAGTATTAATTCACTAAACCAATTAATAGTTAATAAGTTAAAGAATACACAAATCTATTCTTCTGTTCAGTTACTTATGCAGTTTATATTTAGGTAGAGGTTATGAGATTAATAAAAAAAAAAAATTGTTTATCTGATGCACAGATGTACAGTTAGTAGATAAATAATATCACCATATTTTTACAGTCTTGATCAATCATTGCCTTATTGAAGATTAGCAAAAGGCTGTGTATGTGTACATTATAATTGTATCTTCAAAATTAAAAAAAAAAAAAAAAAAAAAAAAAAAAAAATTAAAATTAAATTAAAGATTTTAAGTTATATGATGATTTCAAAAAAATATAATTAAACTGATAAATGGTTACTTATAATTATTATACCCATGGCAGTTACAGAGCCATATTGTCTGATGAAGGGGGGATGGATTGAAAATATGTTGACATGCAATTTTTGTAATAGTTAAGCCTATCTTGCTTTCAGAAAACATTATTTATCGGTAACACAGCAGTATTTATTATTTAATTGTTATTTAAAGTGTGTAGTGATGTATTTGATTTATGCATTAATTTTCGTTTATTACTTTTTCTCATTACATTATTAATTTTACACGAATATATATTATTTTAATTTAACATACCTGTAGTGTATTAATTTGTATTTTGTTCTGTAAAGTTTTAGTATTATCACTTTAAACTTTAATTTAATTTTAATTCCTAATTTAATTAAAAATGTTTTCTTGAAAAAATAATAAAGTAATTCATTCTGATGGCTGTGAAATTAAGTGACATGATGAATTCAGAAAAGGAGAATCCTGTCAAAAGTGATAAACCTACAGAAAGAGTAACACATTATTCTGACTTTTCATTATCTAGAGTTAAGAGGATTTACAGACAAAATAAAATGTCTTTAAAACCTTTCCTCAACAATAGTTTAAAGAATGACAAAAACAAAAAGTTCCTCAGCATATTGAAGTTAATATGGACAAATTTGATAGATATGTAATTAGAAAAATTAAAGATTTTTTACCGGGATCAAAACAAAATTCCTATTGTGGTTAAACTTTTCCTTTAGAGTGAAGAACATATTAGATTTCTAGTGGAGCAATATTTCTTTAAAACAGTTTTATGAAAATGGGATATAAATGGAGGAAATTCTAAAATGAAAGAATGAAATTAACTAAAAGACCTGAAATTTTTGTGTGGAGTAACACAGAAAGATCAGTTTCATAAATAAAATAGAGATGTATTTGTATTAACTTGACAGAATTGAACAGATAAATAATGTATGTAATAATGTTGATTAGAGGAGAAACAGCTGTCAAGGTTATAGTTAAATAAAGCTTGTTCAACTTCTGGAGACTACCACGGGCAAATGAATGGCATCAATTTTGAAAAATAAGTATGAAAAAACTTGTAGAAAATTTGTGTAGGAGACAGTTATTGTACTTTGCAGAGGCTGTTTGTCATTATGTACAAGTTGACAAGAAAATTTCCAAATGTGTAGTAAAAGATGAAATGAGGCAATAACTTCTGAGAAAATGCATTAACTGTGATGAAGGAAAGCGTTAATAAGATTTTTGCTATCTTATAGAATCATGTAATCCAAAAGAAAAAAAAATGGATTTTATCATTTTAAAATTTATTCCTTTTTAGTGGTTTATGCCCATACATCTAATTGATTGTTGCATAATATATGTGTAGTCTATGTATTGAATTACCTTTGAGAAAATAAAATGTATAGTACTAGATATTTAGGATAATATTAAAATTTATAATAATAAAAGCAAAAATTAAAATGAAACTGTGGGTTAATTATAAACAATCATGTAATTAAAAAAAAAGAAGAAAGTATAACCATTGAATTATGTCAGATATTATTGATAGTTTTGTCATCAAATTGGAAAATAACAGTGATGACCATGGCAGTGAGGAACATCCTGGAAGATTTGCAATTACTCCAACCGTTGAGATAAGAAAAATTACATGATCAACCCTCTTTATAAATATTTTTTTTCTATTCTTGTACATGGAATGTTTATTATTTTTCTTCTTTAGTCACTGCAGATTTAATTTCCTAAATTCAGAAATTTTATAGTCATAAAAAATAATAAAAACAAGTAAACAATAAAGAAATTGATTGATATATAAACAATAGATACTTTAACTTAAGTTTACATTTTTCAAGCGTACACTAAACAGCCTATAGATTTAACCTATCTAAAATTTAAAATATTTCATGTTTATTCTTACTACCCCAGTTATTTGAAAAAAAAAAAAGAAAAAACTGTAAGAAAGATAATAACATTAAAAACAAGATGAAAGTATGTTAATGAAAAAGTAATATGATGACGTAATAATCTAAAATATTTTTTTAAATGAATAGTAAAACCGGAATGTTTTGATCTTTGTGTAGTGTTAAATGCTTGATATTACATATATCTCTTAAGGCTCAAGAACTGGTTTGGGGGTAGTAAATTACTCAAAAAATGAATGGTTAAAACAAAAATATTACGATTATTACAAATGAATACAAAAAAAATTGTAAGAATAAACATATATTAAAATATGCAATTCTTAAGTTTTTTAAAGAGGTTTTGAAATTTCATTTTTAATATAAATAACTAAAATTTACAAATAAAGGCATATCTAACTTTGCAATTTAAAATATTTTCTTCATATGTATTATATTTCCTTTTTTCAAACTTCCAACATACATACATACAGAAAATATGTTTTTAATTTTGCTAAAGTTGCAAAAGGCTGATTATGTGTTACATACATGAGGTAAATTTAACTATCTACTTACTATTTCTACCTGATTTTTGTTAGCCTTAACATAAGTTATAAAAGAATATAGTAAAATATATATTTAACTTCTTTTTTTCATTTTTATATGATACAAAGGTTATTCAATAAATAAACAGACAAACAGTGTTGTTTAAAAAAAATCTAAATAAAACATATGATACTTTCAATATAAGTTTGGATCTCTGACATAAATAAAAAAAAACTGATTTGACAGTTATTTTAGTATGTATATTCATAATTAAATTGTCATATAATGTAACATTCAATTGAGGTACTCCTAAATAGCCAGCTTTTATTATTTTAGTTAGATTTCACTTTTGGGTTTATAAATTCATTCAATGAGGCAGGCAGGTTACAGTAGAATGAATCACCAAAAGATTTTAAATTGAAGGATTATTAACTTCTCTCTATATTCTTAACAAGCTTAACGATGAACTCAAATATGAATTTGAACTGAATGCTAAGAAAATGCTTTGGTCTTCTGCCCCACTATAAATAGCCATTATCACTGAAATGAGATATTCTTGAGATTAGAGTAATGCCTACATACTAAAAATAAGTGCTATTTATATATGAGATTAGGAGTAATTCTTCTTCAGAATTCTAGCCACTGCCTAATCAAAACTGAAATATTAGGCTAGGTGAATCTTGGCACCTTGTTCCATCAAACTTAATTTCATTTAAAAACCACAAGGAGTGGTTATGTGTGTGGTCTAGTTTCAAAATCTCAAAGAAGTAAAAAATATGTACCAAATTTTTCGAGATTTATACCACTGGCACACTCAGCTCTTTTGACCAAACTTTTAATGTATCAAATTGATACATCATTTAGTTGTTCAGCAATTCGTTAAAACAGTTGCATTAATCAAGACATATACAGTGGCGAGTGCCACTTAACTGTTTTCTAACTAACTTGGTGGATGTAGAAGATGATTGATTGCTTGAGTTGGTTACTATACTTCAAGCGATTCGTGGTTATACTATTATGTTTGTCTTGTCAGATAAGGTTGCTTTAAAATTTTTTTTTTTATATTTTGGTTTCCTTGTTTATATTATTCCTTTTATTATCTTTTGTTTACTCTTTTTGTAACTAAATTTGAATGTATTTTTTTTAAAAATGTAATTAAAAAAATAAAATAAATTAACTTTTTTACTGAATATCTTTCTTAGTTCTTTTTATAAAAACGAGTAAATCTATAAAATTCTTCTTTCCTTACTTTGGAGAACAAATTACAAAAATAACCTTTCTCTAGTGTATCTCAGTAAATTGGATATATCTGCATTCTTTGTTTTGTCTTTCTCCTATGAAAATACAATAACACAACTATTTTTGTTTCTCTATTTTCACACATTTTATATTTCTTCAAAATATCTTTCTTTCTTTTCATAATCATACTGGTATGTAACCTTACAAATTAAACGTAATTATAAATAAATTATAATTATTAAATATAACACTACTATTAAAGGACGATTTGATAAATACTTTGGTCAAAACAGTTGTGTGTATCTATGGCCTTAGAAACAAAAAAAATCTTTGCTGCTAATACAAAAATAAACAGAGCCCTGATGGAAAAATAGCTGGGATTACATTGTTAAATATATTGTTTAAACTACATTAAAAATATAGTCATATATCTTTCATTCAATCGGTCAATCTTTTATTGTTTACAATACATTAAAAATGTAGTGATCTTTATTTAATAAACTTCCCTAATAGTAAAATAACAATTCAACAATTGTGTTATGAATTGTCAGCAAAAAAAGGTAATGTTCACTTTTATGTAAGTTAAATATTCAACATTTCTTTTTCTTTATTAAATATTTAATATTATTTAATATTAAATATTTCACTTTTAAATAAAAATCCTTTCTTCTAAAAATTTTTTGGAACTATAATTATAATGATAACCACAGTTTTGAGCCAAAAAACAACTGTGATTCCATGAAAGGCTTGTGTTTCTAACATTATTTTTTACTCTGAATTTCAAACTATTAGTATTTTTCTTACCACTCACAGTTTTGTAGAATAACTTTTTAATGAACTGATTATTTTGAATTTCAGTTATTTTTTTTAATAATAATTAATGTAATGTAAAATAATATGTCCTTTTATGGGAATGAATTTCCTTCCATTTCATTAGTTTATTTAACTAACATGATAGTAAATAGAAAAAAAATAGAAATCCTGTTGGAACAAAATTCAGTATGACAATTATTAGCAACTATATCTTGTGATTTAGAAGTCATTTTGTTATTAATTGGTTTACAATTTGGCTAGGCTATTTTTTATTATTTCTTATACAAATGAGATATTGGGATAAGGAAATCATTTTATCAAGAAGGAATGGCCGAAGTGTGAATCACTTATGTCTGGACAGAAATTATTGTACATCCCTCATCAGTCAACTTTATATGATCATTCTACTGCTACTTGATATAGAGTTAGAGTTTTTCAAACACTGCAAAGGCACTCGTAAAGTAGATTTTAAGGAAACAATTTTGTGGTATTGTGCTATGTATCATTAGTGCTAAAATCAAAGAATGAATTTTTATAGCCCCCCAAGTTAAATACGATTTTTGTGTGAAGAAAAGTTTAATTCTGTTTTTCACTGTTGTTATTAAGTATTATTACTGAAGTGCTCAACTGAAGAAGGAGCGCCTAGTATAGGCTCCTTCTAGGAAGAATCCTAATATAAGTGCTGAGCACTGTTTTTATTTATAAGTGATTGGTGCAGCTTTTGGGACAAGTGACTGAGCCATAATATTTTGAGAATGATGTTGGTGCTGCAGTTACAGTCAGTGCAGATTATTGCATGGTGCTAACTTCTTGTGAAGTTAATTAAATGAAATGGATGTGGCAGTGCTTATTTCCAGCATGATGGCACTACAGGTCATTAGAAAATTACATTATTGTTAAAGAAATTTTCTGAACAGGTTATCTCACAAAACTGGAACTTGGAGCTTCATGAAGGAATAAATTTATGATGATAATTACACTGATCTACAGGGTATCTGTAACACAGTTAAAACTAACTCTTTTATTATGCATTGGGCTACGTAATAACAT
>JAAAKQ030224640.1:0-11394 GCA_010016005.3 Zanna intricata | reverse complement strand
GCTAACAAAACGTTTTCAGGCATATGTTTATTGGAAACTTTTTTCTTATTTTTAGATATAGAATCCGTTTCCGAGAGGTTGCCGTGCAGTTTTGATACTAATGTATATATAAAATTTGAGTTGGTTTGTAGTTACAGAAGTATATATTTTTAAACTAATGTAATCGCCGACCATCATTCACAAACATCTATTAAGTAAGTAAAAATTATTAAAGCTTGTTTAAAATATTAACGTTAATGTTATTTGATATTTTTATGTTCAACTACTTTCGTTTTGTGTGTTCTATTTCTTTTATGATTAACAAAACGTCATAATTAAATGCAAACCCATACTTTTTTAACGATAGCTTTTATGTATATTTTGAAAATTTTAGTAAATTTTTGATTTTATATTGAACTTTTTTAAATGTTCATGGGATGAAAAATTATTTATTAATTCTGTTGCGCATTATGTTATACCTATATGTTTTTTTTAAGTAAATATTGCACATGTTGGTACCATTGATCGCACCTACCGTTGTATAAAAGAATTGTTACTGGTACTTAATTTGGTTTCGGATAGATAATTCGGAAAAAAAAATAATTTCAGTATTATTTTTTCGTTGGGTTTTCATTATTGTATCTCACTAAGTAAGTATAATATAATTAGAATTTACGTTTAATTGTATTTATTTTTTATTGATAAATCGGTAGTGGGGTTAAGTCTGTTACGTAAATACATTGCACATAAATATTAATACTTCCGAGCCGCTGCCTCCTATACGTTCATAATTCAAGCTCACATAAGTCTGTAATTCATTGAATTTTGATAACCATGAGAGTCTTCATTACTTTGAGCATATAATAGTCCTTTGTAAATATATCTGCCCTATGTTTTTCAGATTGAATGTAGCTTTCTTTCATAGTGGTATCTAGTTTCGATATTTTGTATTTATAGTGGAACATTTGGTTATTTGTAACTTTAGTGGCACTCGTGATTAATAAGACTTTAAATTGACAGAAGTGCACAAACTTCCTTTGACTACAGGTTAAGATAAACCAACCGTTTGGTTGTGTCTATTGAAACAATATATTTAGCTTCCATGGAAGAGAGTGATGCTCATTTGCACAATTTACTTTTTCACACAACTGGTTTGTCACAGTATTTACCTGTTGAGGTCCTGCTTTTTTGTTATAGATTGTTAAGAAATCTGCATGGTTATATTATTGTTTGTAAAAAAACAGAACGGTGCCTAATTATGACTATTTTTAAGCCTTTGCCAAAAAAAAAAAGATTTTTTCGTACCAATATTTTTAACTAGTTTTTTTTTTAAATTGTAGGAAAACTTTTCCACTATCAACCAAAAATGTTTTTGTGGTCATATTGTATGTTCTATTTTCTACTTGTTTTACTATATCTAATGTCATCCTTAGAAATAATTTCAAATATCTTAAAATTCTTTTTATCAAATTAAAATTGGCTTTATTGCTTGACTCTGTGCGCCAGATGCCATAATCAAGGCAAATCATAGATATGGTATTGTGTCTGACGCTAAATAAATTAAGTTTCCACCCATTTCCTTATAATGTTAACCATTGAAGATTGTAGTAGCGTTTCCAACCAATTGAATGCTAAACCCATATTTCTATAGAATTATCTTCCATATTTTCATATCTATTTTCTTTGCATAACTGGTCTACCTCTAATGTAATCTTGATCCGAAAATAATTTTCTACTTCGTATGATTATAATTCAAATTCAGAATATAACTTTGTTATTAGGATCATGATCTTTGAAAAAGGACCTATGATAACACTTGTCATCAACATCAAAAACCACCACAATTTCTTAATGTGATGTATGTTAGGATCATTCTTGCTTTCTCCCAGACCACACTGCTATAAGAAGTCTTAATTATTTATACCAACACTTTGAAGTTTGTTTAAGGCCATTACAACTTTCTCATAGTTTGCACACGTTTTATGTTCATCTCATTTTCTTAAGGTTATCTCATGAACACAGTCATGCTTTTGTCGATTGGAGAAAGCAGTCTTTATATGAAACAGGTTTATTTTCCATCTTTTTTGCAATGAGTAAGCAAAAAGAACCTGATTCTTTAAATGGGTATTAGGGACAAAGTATCGAAATAATTAATTCATGGATGTTGACGATAGCTTTTTGCAATGAGTGTTACTTTTTGCTTAATTTTATCATCAAAATCAGTTTTAACAGTAAACATATATCCACCCTTGACAATCTGAAGGGTTCATTTGTAGCTGTCCCGTATGATTTTGAAGAAGAGAATTTATTTCTTCATCTATCACTGTCTTTCACTCAGAACTGTACGTAGCGTCATTGTAATTTTGTAATTTGAAGGATTTTTATGAAAAAGAAAAAATATTCCATTTCATGATAACTGGAAGATTGCAATCGTCATTATTATCTGTTGTTTGTGGTTTAACCTCCGGAACCACCGTCAAGGGATAACTTCAGAGGATGAGATGAATTGTTATCTGTTGCTGCTGCATGTGAAGTCAAATTTTCAACTGTTGATTCTTCAGGAATCATTAGCCATTTACGTTATTCATTACTTGGTATAAAAGAAAAATTAAGAGTTAGATTCATGTAATGTTTCTGGTCAAAACTTAATATTCCTATAGACAACTTTTCACTTATCCAGAAAATAAAATCTTCAACTGCAGTCTGCTTATGCACCCGTATACTTTACATTTTCCTTCTTTTCTGGTCTGGAATATAAGCAAACACTTAGATCCAAAAATGCTCATGCTGATTGTCTTACAAAAAATCAGTCCTATTATTTTCCAGCCACACCTGATAATATCTAAGTTATTAACTGCAGTTAGATAAGATTTATTATCCTCACTGTTATTGTGTAGTGCACTCTTGAAAACATTAGCGAGTTGGAGGCTCCAACAGAGCACATTTAATGATACTCTCAATTTGTCCGAGATTGAAAAGATTGGAAGAAATCCAAGTATTGCTTCCTCTACTTATGTTAGCTGAATTACTAACAGAATCAGACAGATTCATGTTCTAGCATAACTTTCCTCTTTATTGTATGTGAACCTCTGATTTTTTCAAAGAAGAATCAGTGATCCAAAGGCCAAGTCACATTGCCTTACAGACAGATTTAAGGTGAACCACACGTAATCAGTGTGTTAATATTGTTTCATTGTTCTACTGTTCTTATCTTTTACATTAAGAAAGCTTGCATCAATCTCAAATTTAACCTAACCTCATTCAGGCCACCACATAACTTTAAAACAAGAACACTTATTAAGGAATTACAAGACATGATATTTATGAACAGAGTATATATATTTATTTTATTATGGACTTTATTTTTTTATTTTATTTTTTTTTTACAGATAATGAATGGTCCTGTAAATAATTTTATTACTGAAGCTCTGCCTCTTATTAAAGATATAAAATTAGAGACTGAACAGCAGAATGTACCAGAAATAATATATTTTTTATCACACGACATGACTAAAACTGATACATCATCGGAGCAAGTAAGTTTTTTTTGTATGGTTGACCAACAGTGGACTATGAAGCAATATTTTGCACTCATTTGTCTTTCTTCATTGTGTTTTCTTTCCTGCTTTTTTTCTTCTTTTTGAAATGGAAATTTCTTGAAATCTTAAAAGGTTTTATGAACATTATTCTACTTTTTACTATCTCCAGATATTTTCATTTCTTTTACAACCTCTGGAATCTATTGATTTCTGTTCTTTTTGGTGTAAATATGATAGATTTTTTTTGTATGGTGTGGAATTTGACATGAAGCTTTTACCTTTTTGCACTTATTTTATCTAATTCTAAACTGAAGATGCATCTGTTGCAAACAGGTCCTCTTTTTTGATTACTGTTATTTAGTCCCTGATATTTGCATCTACCGAGATGTTTGTTTTGTTGAAAATATGTTATGTTACTTTGTAGGTTTACTTTTAATTTTTCTCATAATTGTTTGATTGGTTTTATCTAAACCATTAATACGGATTATTTCTCCCATGCATTTAGATTTGTTTACTTTATTAATTTTTCCATATTTTGTTTTTAAGGACTTGAGGGAGTCTTGGTTGGTTATGAATTATGCCTTTTTGAAAAAAAATTTTAGCCTTAGTATACAGTTAATTTGATTCTATTTTAAGTCCTTTTGAAAGGATTTTGTATTTCATTGGTAAGAGGGAAATTCTTTTGTAATTATTCACTTCTATTTCTTCTCCATATTTCTGTAATTGATGTATTAATTCATTTTTCCTGTCTTGTGGAATTTTTTTCAGTCTTCCATATCTCCTGTAGGAATTTTTCAGTTTTTTCTTTGACGTTTGCATGATCTTTCTGGAACTCTGCTGGAAGTTGTTGCTAGAAATTTATCACGCCTTTGTTTTTAAGGCATAATTTTCCATTTTTGTCTTAAACCAAAGGCTGGGTGAATGTTATTTGTTAAATATAGTAAATGTTAAACTTTAATTCAAATAGAGGACATAAAACCCATGAATATAAAATCAAAAGTACTTAACAAAATTATCATTTAACTTATATAAGTTAGAATAGCTCTTGATAACATATTAGCGATACATAATCTATGATTATAAATGTCTAGTTACGTTACACAGCAGAGATAGCCTTGTTTAATCTTCTATGAGAATCGATTGAACGTACCCAGAAAACTATTGTTTAATAAATGTAATGTAATTATGACTAAAAATACAAATTGTACACTAAAAAGATTTTGAATTGCAACAAAGAAGAAAACGACACATAGAACAGTAATAGCGTATATTTAAAAAAAATCTTTTTGTCTTCAGCCATTTGACTGGTTTGATGCAGCTCTCCAAGATTCCCTATCTACTGCCAGTTGTTTCATTTCATACATCATAATTGTCGCTGCATTGTTAAGGTGTGTGAGGAGTGAATTAGAAATACATTTATTTTAATTTTATAAATTATACAGATAATTATAAATATATTTACTTTGAAGCACTCATTTTTTTTGTTTTTTATTACAGCAAGAACATTTAGTATTACTGGAAGAGAAACCGCTGGATATTGTTAATGGTGATATTGAAAAAGATCCTTTAGCGATAGAAGAGACCAACTTGGTTAAATCAGAAAATATAAAAGTTGAAAATGAAGAGGTAAGGATATTAAATTTTACATACAGTGGAACGGCAATTATACAGATGGACCTTTACTAGGGTAAAGCTGGATAATTGGAAAGGATAATTTAAAAAACACCCGTCATGTGTATTGTGCATATCATTCTAAAACTTAATGGGTACCATGCTAAGGAAAAAAATATAAAAATGTATTTCAATAAAATTTAGAATATTCAAATTGTTTTATTTCTTTTACTTTTACAAAATTAATAATTAATGGAGTAATCCTAATACTTATTACAATTGTACTCAGGTTATCTATTGATAGTCTAGAACCAATATTAACATTGTTTTATAATACAGTTTAATATCTATTACCAAACCTATTTTAATCATACTTAATTTATATTGGAAGTGAGTTTTGTAAAAGATGAAAGATTAGCTATCCACAAGGGTCTTGCCCATTTTGTGGCACCATCCCTTTTACATTAAGAGAATTAGGTTTGGTTCAATTCATGATTTTCTCTGGCGGGAACTTATCCTTTTTTAAGTATAGAGAAGATCAGTCACCATCAAATATTTATATATACCAATAAAAGTTTCATCCAGTGCTACCCATTAAGTTATATATGTTAAAAAGTCTATTACTAAGTTAATAATTATATAAAGCATTATAATTAATTATATATATAATCATAAATCATGTAATTACATGGAACATACTTTCAGAGTCATCAATTAATTGATTAATCAATTAATCAGCCATCGTCTTAATAGCTTTAAAAAAGTGTTTAGGTTCCTACTCGTCTTTATATCATTAGGAAGTATGTTATATAATGTAGGAGCAATACTTGAATAGAACTTCATATAATTCGTCTTATTTGGTCTGGGGACGTATACATTCCTTTTACTTCTAAGTTCGTACTCTGTTATCATACTTTCTTTATGACCACTACTGATAATAAAAGTTTTCATTACTTTATAAACATATAAATAACTTAGCGATTATATAGACAATTCTCTTAATATTGACAAAGAATGATCCATTGTTCTTTTTTTACTTATCATTCTAACGAATCTTTATTTTGATTTTGTTTGTGGAATCTAAATTTATGCCATAAGTTCCTCCTCAACAGCTGATGCTGTAGTGTGGTTGACTATACACAGTAGGAAAATAAAGTTTTCTCATAGTTATTTTTGGAGTTAGTTTGTTAAAAAAATAAAATATCCTAAGATAGCTTAATAGTTTTTTCTTTACTAGCGGAATATAATTCTTCTTTAGAAGTTGATATACAGAGTTTTTTCAACGCTCAAGATCATATAACGATTTAAAAACCATAACCATAGTGTGTCCAAATCTGATTGCAAATCCTCAGCCACTTCTATCTAGGTGTTGCGTACATAACACAAGGCAGTATCATTTGCAAATGCAAATATATTACCTTTAAGAGTGGCCGAACAGACACTATTTACATATATTATGAATAGTATGGCTCCCAATACGGATCCTTGTGGGACTCCATATTGTATCCCAGCAAAATTACTTAAAGGCCCTTTTATTATCATGCACTGTTTCCTGTTTATCAGATAGCTCTCAAACCAGTCAAATGAAACACCTCTAATACCACTCATACACAGAATGGGTCGAAGTACATTGTGGACATTCACAATCAAAAGCTTTCGTTATGTATAAGAATATACCGCTCACACAATTTTTTATAATTTATGCCCTGAAATACTTGGGTAGCAAAATTTAAGAGAGCCTTCTCAGTCTTGCCCCCAGCCATGAGTCCATATTGTTTTTACAAAAAGAAGTTTTATTGAGGTTCGATATTAATCTGTTGCATACATTTCTTGCCAAAATTACCAAAAATGTAATTTGGAGAAATTATCTTTTATAATTAGTTTAACAAAGACCAAAACATGTAAGTATTTTTAAATCTAAATATCTTAGATTAAAATTAAATATATTTATGCTAAATCAATTACAAAATGTCAGTTAAAAATTTCCATAAAATAAATTTTGATAAAAAAATTATTAAAGTAGCACAGTTACCTGGACATCTGGAAAATTGGTGCCCAACTTTTTTAAATTTCATTATTATTTATTCCAATAAATTTGTGTGTGTGTGTTTTAACCCATCGATATACAATCATAAGTACTTAAGAAAATGATCAGTCATAAACTGGAATAGCTCTTAATAAGGTATGTAGTGAAAAGTTGTGAGTAAGACTTGTGCGTGGTAATAGCTCCCATTGTGTCTCCATAGTCATTGCCTTTCAAAAGTAATTTATTATGAGTTTTTGTATTATTTTTTTATTTAAAGTGTTATTCCTCAATTAGATGTTTATTTTAATGTATAATTTATAAAAATTGGTTTGTTACTTTAGAAGATTCTGTGATTTTTTTTTTTTTTTAGTAAAAACCATGCGTAAAAAGCACACTGCTGGGTTTTAAGTTAAATACAGTCTAGTTTTTAACAGTAAGGTAGTAACAAGTGCAGTGATTAGTTATTTTAACATTAAACTAGTTTTAGCATTGTAGTGTTAGTTTTTAAAAATCAAGTCTGCCATGTGCTTAACCTAGCTAGCTTCTTCCTCTACCCTTGGGGGCTTTTTTCTTCACAAGATAGGTTAGTAACAAATATTAAAGTTAATATAGTAAGAAGTATACCAGACTAGTACCAGATAACATTAATTTAATTTTTTATCACTCTCTTTGAACTTTGAGCAAAAGAGTGGGATATTCAAATTATTTCAAATTGGACTTAAAATTTTTTCGAAGTTCAGAAGAATATTTTACAGGAGAACAGTTATTCCCGTATAACTTAGGTAAGGACCTCCAGCCCTGAAACCTTTTAGACCCATGCAGGATCTTACCCAGGTACCCCATTCCCTATTTTTTTCCCGACAATTCACCCTGCCCGAAAAATTATGTCATCAAGAGGCAACAAACAGGGTCAAAAATTTTACATCCTAGACATACTATGTGGATGTGTACAAGCTTGGAACGAGTCACAGAAGTTGACTGAAGTATGGGCAACATCAAAATTTCAACTGGGATGGAGGAGGAGTTGGTGTTTCATAAGTGCAACAAGATGCCAAGCCAACAGCGATATCAACCTCCTCATCAATGAGCAGAACATGAGGGACATACTTTTGGATCATAGATAGAAACAGGGAAGCAGCCATCCTAAATATCTCAAACATGCATGCAATTTGTCAAATAGTTTGGAGAGAAGGATTCATGCTGATGAAAATGACAGACTTCGTCATAGTGTGCGGGTATGTCTTTCTGAACTGCACTCATGAACGGTTCAGGGGGCATAAGACCCGCACCCAGAGAATGTGAAATAGCCACCTTGTTAGGATCAGTTAGACTTGTCCGTAGTAAGCATGACAAGTTCCTCGACGTATGTTGGAAGGGGAAGGGGGTCAGTATTTCATATCACAGTGATATCGGAAAGGGAAGTCTAACAAATGATAGATTGGACCTTGGCTGAGGACGAATTTGGAAGTGACCACAGGGCGGTGGTCTTCACTGTCCTGGGTGATCAACGATCAGGTTCGCCACCTGCCGGGAACTGGCGTCCAACTGAGCGGCAAGTGGAAAGAAAGGTGGATGTGATAACAGAAGAGGCTCGGAGGAACTGTCAGCAGTCATATCCTCCATTTGTAGAAGAGAAATGCCCTGGAAAGAAATACCCAGTGACGAGTTTAATGGTGGAATGATGGCATTGTCACTTTGTGATCGGCAGTATTAGAGGCAGGAAGAGTATTGCCTCAAGATGAGATGAATTGGAATTAGAAGAAGAAAGTATCAGTGTGGCCATCAAAGAGGCCAAGAAAAATGTTTGGCAGCAACTTTTGGATGGCATAGACGTTTACCTGTGGGGAAGGACCAACAAAATTGTGATGAAGAAGTTTGGTAGATGCCTCCCAATGCTGTGCAAGAGCCAGACGTTCAGGGTGGTACATAGATTCTTCTCCTAATGAGAATCGGTGTTGTACACAATACACTACTGATATGAACACCACTTCACCATGAGAGATTCAGTGGACAGCTTCGAGAATAAACAGTCCAGGACCAGACAAGGTCCCGGGTTTCATAGTGAAGATACTGTAGACAGACACCTGTGGATGGTCCTTGAGGCCTGCAAGTTTACCGGGTATGGAAGGAGGCTAAAATGGAGTTCCTGTCCATGCACAAGGTGCATCAAGGAGGAGAGGTAGTGTATAGACTATTGTGTTTGTTAAACACAATGGGGAACCTCATCAAAGGCTCCTGTGTGACTTGGGTTGGAGCTTGAATAGTATGGGGCATCTTACCAAATCAGTATAGGTTCGTGAAGGGAAGATCAACCATCGACTTGGTGAGGCATGCAGTGGACTGGACACGGAACACAGCAGCAGTGACATGAAGAATGCAACAGATCCCTCTAGTAGTGGTCTGTCTGGACATTAGAAATGCTTTCAGCAGCGTACCGTGTATGTATGTTCACCATAGATATTTTACATGGGGGTTTTTAGGCCCTTTTAATTTGTTGTTTTTAATGTTGGAATGATTTCTTCTCGATTGTTATTTTTTGTGTTTTCATCTATTTCTTCTTAATATTTCTGATTTCTGAGTATTTCAGTCTGGTCATAGTTTTCCTTTCTCTCCGTCTGTTATTTTGTTATATTTTCTTTTTTTGTAGTGAATCTTATGTTTATTTTGTTTAGGTAGTTATTAGAACTAATGTCTATTACTGTCAGGACTTTCATATTGTATATTTCTGTATGAAATTGCTTGTCTAACCATATATAGTATTTTTTTCATTCCCCTTTAGTCCAATCCAACTGTTTCCATGTTCAGTTTGCTTTTAAACTCTGACGATTTAGATACTAGTTTATACGTCGTGTAGAATTCCACAAAGCTTTGTCTAATTTTTTTGGTTTTTACTGTGGCATCACTTTCAGATTATATCGCTATACCTTCTTTCTCTGCCCAGTTGGGCATTAAAATCTATTATAATTTTGGTGTGATTTCTGTTTAATTGGGTTATTGTTTGGTTGAGGAGTTGCCAGACGTCTTTGACTTCTTTTTTTAGATTTATTATAGTTATATTTATTATTAGTTGGAACATGGGAATTTATTATTGTGTAAATTTTATCCTTGGATTTTAGTGTGATTGTTGCTATTCTTCAGGATCGTGTCTTAAAATGTATTATGGAGTCTATTATTAGTAGATTACTAGAAATCCATTTCCAAATTGTAGACATTGTTTCATCACTCTTTTTCCAGAAAGGCTCTTGTATACTCTGTATCCTTGTGACTCCAGCAGTTCTTAGCTGGTTTTTCTCTTCTCTTGTAATCGTAAACCAACAATTAGGATTCTCTATTAGTCCAATTCATGTGTTTGGTTTTTTATTTTTCTAATTTGTATAACCGTGTTGATGTTATTTGCAGCTATATAGTGAATTTGTTATTTGGTGTTGTATGTGATTTCAGTCGCTCTGTTTCATCTTTATCTTTGAGATGGTTTCCCAACGTATTTGTGTGCAGCCTTTTCCCACTCTACTTCAGTTGTTCAGTAGAATTATCCTTAAAGACCCTTCCATATTTGGCATTCAGAGGCATTAGGTGGGAAAAGTCCCAAATTATAACTACGATTGTTAATTGTGAAGGGTTTCAGATTTATTTCCCTTACAGAACTTCAAAAATTCCGCAATTTACATCTAGATGGAGCCCATGAAGGCATGAACTAAATTTTTATGAAGTTGTTTCATTTGTAGTTTCGATGTTTTAATTCAGTTCTCCCAAAAATTTACTATCTGGAATGTAATTTATTACACAGATATATAATCATTTGCAGATTATGCGCAGATGCCCATAAAAACATTTGCAGATTTTCCACCACACGTATATACAAAAATTAGCTTTGTAATTTTTCCTACACACAAAGTATTTCTATAACAATTCTTCTATTTACTGATATCTTTATAGAATTTCACGATAAACTATATAATAAGAAATATAGTGCCCAGATTCCGACTTCACTGAACACCACAAATAAACAACTCACCATCATAGCTGGTCTGCTGAGTATGATCAAGTACAAATGAAAATCCATCACTTTATACTATATTAAAACAAACAGCTGGCGTTATCATTATGGCATGATTCTGTACATAAAAAAAAGTATAAAATGACAGAGAACAAATTTTAACCAAGGACAAAGTAGATGACAGAAAATTGTAATTGTGCACACTGGCTGCAATAGAATATTCCATCAAAGAACAGTAAATG
>JAAAKQ030224629.1:0-11395 GCA_010016005.3 Zanna intricata | reverse complement strand
GATTGTACAAGACTACACTTCATACACATCATCCTCTGAAGTAATACCTTACGGTAGTTCCGGAGGCTAAACAGATAGAGACATAAACTTTTAACTTACTGATGACCATATTTACAATATCAATCTATTCAGTAGCAATTGACTTTATATCGCTTGTAACTTTTTTTATTATAATCATATATCTCCCATATATTATTATTTTTATTTTGATTTTGGCAAACATTTTTTAACTCATTCATTAGCTCTTTTAAAATCCCTCCAGATTTAATAAATTTATCAATAAATTATCTCTTTCTTGTTTCTTTGAAAGCGTTTTAGGGATAATCACTACTTCTTTCTACATTGAATATTTAGAGTACTTTTAGGAATTAAGCGTAGCCCGTGAGTAATGTTTGCTTTAATCTATTAACAGATTTTAAATTCACTGATTTGCTTTTCTGTGTTGTCAATTTTATTATCAGTGATTCAATTACTGCCTTAACTGTTACTATTATCATAAAAATGATTGTCATTAGCATCTTAATCACTGATATTATTTAAAAGGTTAAAAGGTTTTCATTGATAGATTATAAAAGTATTTTATTTTTGAATTGTTGCTGCAGCATAAAAAAAATTGTTATCTATATTCTGAAATTATTTAAGCATTGGTTCACTAAATTACTATTCAGGAATGTAGTAAATTAAGAAATTTGATGTCAGTTGATAAAAATTAAATTAAAAATAATAAATATTTTTACATATGTGGTAAAATAAGGTAAGCAAATCATCCTACTTTATTTATTGTTCTGTACTTAGGTTGTTCAAATAAATATAATTTATTTATATAAAAATTTGAGAATAAATGTGAATTAGTGACCTTTTATAAAATCTTAAATTTAACTTATTCATAAATTAATATACATGGATTGCCATCATCAGGCACTACTTATAATTTAATTATGTTAATTGTAACACTTCAAGCTAACAGCTCATCAATAGTAGAGAGCTCATTCACAGTGATAGAACTAATATGACTAAAAATCTTCTGCCTTAAACTGTTTTGGAATGGTTAATTATTTGTAATTAACCAAAATCAAACAAAATTTAATAAAGCATTGTAGTTTTGTAAGTTTTTTTAATAGTAGCATAAAAATAACTAGTATTGATTTAAACTTGATCTGTATTTATCAGTCTAGAAGGGAGGGGAGAGAGTCTCCCCTCCCTTCGTATATGAGTAATTGTGTATTTTTTTTTATTTTTACTTCCTTTTATGAAGTAAAAAGAATATTGTCATTGCAGAAAATGTTAATCTGTAATCAGATTTATATTTTACTTTTATATGTTTGTATTAATTTACTTTAATCTAATAATCACATCTCTGGTAAATAACAAGCATAATCTGTCTTATTAATCCTTAGGTTACAATATTGACCATTTATTACAAATAAAATTTGATAAAGTTTCAACTTTTAACACCTATCTATTAATTTTTGAAATTGCTGGAAAAATAAAGTTATAAACTCAAATTCAATAGATGTTAATATATGTTAAGTTTTCATTCTAAAATGTTCAAATGCACAGAAAACTTAATACATTACTTATATGGTTTTTTGTTTTTTTGTTTTGCTTGATGATATTAGTACATAGACTTAAAGCTTGTGTGTGCACAGGATATGATATTTTGTATTGTATGAAAAATTTTATACGTGTGTGGAATTTGAACGTGGGACTTCCGGTTGAAAGGCTGAGATGCTACCACTCCACCATGCAGATCAGCATATCTATTGAATATTATTTGAACTGTAATTCATAGAATTAAAGTTAGAATATCTGTATAAAACTATTAAAAAATTTTTTACGACTTTTGCTAAAATGTAGTGATGAAAGTAATTTCTTCTCAGTGTACTTTCCTTTATCAGTTTACTATACCTTCTTTCTAATATATAGTATTGCATAATTTTAATTTCAGCCTTCCCCTTTTTTTTCTATTTAATAGTAGAAACAAAATAATTTTTGCCTAAATTTTGATTTGCAATGAAATAGGTCATCTATGTACCAAAAAGCTTTGTAAGTTTTTATTAACAGTAGCGCAAAAATAACTAGTATTGATTTAAACTTGATCTGTTATCTATCAGTCTAGAAGGGAGGGGAGAGAGTCTATGTATGTATATGAGTAATCGTGCTTCTTTTTTTTTTTTTACTTCCTTGTATGAAGTAAAGAGAGTATTGTGATTGCAGAAAAACTTGGTTTTCACATTTCAAATGGAAATATTCATTTTTACCAACCTTGAATATATTTTGATTAGTTTCGGTGTGACATATGTATGTATGTATCTCGCATAACTCAAAAACGATTAGCAGTAGGATGTTGAAATTTTGGATTTAGGACTGTTGTAACATCTAGTTGTGCATCTCTCCTTTTGATTGCAATCAACTGAACCAAAATTATTCAAAAAGTGCAAAATCCAAAAAAAATGTGGATTTTTGAGAGCTTTTCAGTAATATCTCATAAGTGGTACTTATTTTCATTGGTTCCAGTGTTATAGTCAAATAAAATTTTAATTAATTAAATATTTGTATCTGACAATGGAAGGCACATCGGTTGGAATCAGACTTAATCTCCTTTTCTTTTTTTTTTTTTTTACTTTTTTTAATGTATTTTTTTAAATTTAAATATGTTGTTGATTTATTAATAATTATTAAACCATGTTTGTAAAACAATTTTAATAATAATATTTCAATAGTAACAATAAAAAAAGAAAAAGATTAAAAAATCAGAAGTTACTGGTGAAATCAAATTTTATGTGTATTTGTAATTTAATAGGTATTACTACATTCCCGGGTTCGAATCCCGGTCTTGCATGGCATTTTTCACACATGCTACAATTCATTCATCTCATCCTCTGAAGATATACTTAACTGTGGTTCCGGAGATAAAAAAAAAGAAAAGTATTACTACATATGTATATGTGTAATAGATTTGTGAAACATCTGATTATTTAATATTAATTGAAAATTTTAATTTATAATCATATTATTTTTGAATTTTCGTACAAGGAAGTAATGTGTGTCCACATCAGATTTTAATTTGTTGTGTTTGTTTAATTGTATTTTAATTGTGTTGTAAGATTCTTATAACATTGTAGATTATATGGGCTGTGTATTTTGTCCGATACCCTAATGATTGCACCATTTCTAAGAGTGGGAATAAAATATTGCCACTTTCTTTCTTTTTTTTTTTTTAATGTCAAAATTTTGAGTACCTTTTTTGCATCTGTCATAATTTTGTGATATTGAGGTACTCTTGAGTCTCAAGTAAGAAAAAAATAACTAGGGTATAAATAAATGGATAATTTTTTCATTATGGTCAGTATTTCTCAATCTTTTTAAAAGTACAAAAATCTCTTTCACCCTCAGAATGTGTGTGCATATACTTGTGCAAGTGTTAGTGAGCATCTGTTTTTTAAAAATATATTTCTCTGAAACATTCATGAAATTCAGTATTATGTCTTGTGTATATAAGTTATTAATTGAAGGTATTTAAATTTTATGAAATTTAGACAAGTGAGATTGCAGCTCCCCTGCATACCACGATTAAATATTAATACAGTGTAGATAAATGACTGGATGTTGGGATGTTTTAAAAGATTCTTAGTAACAACTCTTTAAGTTACTGTTTATATAATCATATGTGATTTGTTTACACTGCTCTTATCTATTCTAATTTTGCAAAGAAAATTTGAAAAACTTCCCTTATTAAACTGAAAAACATGAAGTTAAGTTTTTATGTTTTATAAAAGGGTTTTTTATGTTTGAAAATGAACATAACAAAACATTTATACCCCTTTTTAAATTTTATTTTTCTTTATGAATAAATTCACCATATATCTCAAAGCTTCTGTAATGATAGTGAATGTAATTATGAGGTAATTTTTTCATAATAGCTAGTATTCTCAATTTTTTTGAAACTACAAGATTGTTTTACTTTTTAAATTGTTTACAGATTATAATGCAACCAATTTTACCTGCTTTATTTTTATTTATTTTATTTTTAGAAGTTTTGTAATTTTGAACAATTTTTGTTTTAAGATTTCAACAGAAATATCCATTGTGACCATCCCTGAATCCTTTTGACTAGTTTCGGTGTGGTATCTTTATGTATGTATCTTTACGTATACGTATGTAAGTATGAACATAACTCGAAAATGATTAGCTGTAGAATGTTGAAATTTTGGATTTGTAACATCTAGTAGTTGTGCACCTCCCCTTTTGATTGCAATCGACTAAACCAATAGTGTCCAAAAAAAAGCCCAAAATTCAAAACAATTTTTGATTTTGTACTTTTTCCTAATTGTAGTAATAAGCTCTTATCGAGAGCTATCCAACAATATATCTTATGTTGTACTTATTCTGATTGGTCTTCATCTATTTTTTTACTTTATTTTTTAATTTAATTGTATTGATTTATTAATAATTATTTTATTATTAATTAAAAATTACATATAAAATTTTATTTAACATAAAACACAGATAGTAGTTTCGTTGACATAGATAGTAAAAGAAATCTTGGAACACTACTCGCGAGTTCAGATCAGTATAACAGGATGATTAATATAAGAACTAATTAAAAATTTGGTTTTTAACTCAATAAAAATATATGATTTTTTTTGTAACAAGATACATTAAAAAAAAAAATTTAATTGAAGTAAGTTAAATAAAATAGATTTAAAAGAAAAAATACATAGAACCAGAATAAAAAAATTATTTAAATTTACACAGAAATCAAATAAAATAAAATATTTTAAATTAATAATCCAAAAATGAGAAAAAATAATTTCATAATGGAAAAATAGAAAAAATATATAGATAATGTAAATGTATAATAAAATATTCACAATATTCACACAAAATAGAAATATTCATAAGGTAAGACAACTGTACTATTATGAATTTATACATCCTTAGCAGTCACTTAAACATTCACAGTTTTACATATGTAGATTTTTTAATATTAAGTATGTATTAATTTATTTTGTTGTATGCTATTCATTATCATAATATGTTAAATGTATTGTTTTTAGTGTGGACTATTTTTTGTATTTCAGTTTGGTAATTTAAAATATAAAATACAGCAGTCAGGATGTAGATTTATTAATTGATATTTTAAGTTCTACTTTAGGTGTACAAGGAAGTCATGAGGTGTCCACATCAGATCTTTTAATGAAGTTGTAATAAAAAGTAGAACTTAAAATATCAGCTAATAAATCTACATCCTGACTGCTGCTAAGCTGTTATATTTCTGACTTAGTTTGGTTCAACCTGCAAATTTTCAGTACGCATCAGACTTTTACATTGCGTTCAATAATATACTTTGAATAGCTACAGTTTCCACTATGACTTTATATATCATCTTCACTATCCATTGCATGAGTACTTTAGCTGAACCCATTTCTTATAGGGCAGATGAAAGTGTAGAAGTATGAAACTTAAGTATTTTAAATTATAAATTTATTTCACTATCAGGGAAACTAATGAATCCTCTGGTTTGTAAATACTTGTCGTCTGTCTTGTGTGCTTTCAGTTTTTTGTGTTCTTATATTTATTTATTTATATTGTATTCTTATACTCTTATAGATAAGTTGTAAATTATGAATGGAAACTGAATTTCTTTTAACTGTTCTTGGATTTCAGTTATTTATTAAAATTAGTCATCATTTATTTATGAGAAGACCGTTCATTAATAATACTTAATAATAATAGTTCCAGGAATTCTAGTCCTATTTAAAATGAATTGTGTTTAGGCACTGTAATATAGTTTCATAGATCTTCATAAATATACTGTTTATATCTTTTTGTCGTAACTAGAAAAAAGATGGGCCTTTGGCCTGTTGTGAAAATGTTACTTGGTTTATGTTTTTGCCAACTGTAGCTAAATAGTATTAATGAATTTAGCATACTAAACCACAATAAAAGCTTTTACAAAAAAATACTTCAAAATCCTTAACACTTTTAGCTGTTTTAAAACAGCTGTAATCCCAATCTTTTTCTTTTTATCCCCATAACATAAATGTAATTTTAGTTAAATTGTTTGTATCAAGAAGTATAAATTGTTTGTGTGCTGCTTGCAGCCACCCAGCGCACCACCATTGGTCCGTTCTGCACCAGTTGCATCTTTTTTTTTTTTCCAGTCTCCGGAACTACCGTGAGGTATTACTTCAGAGGATGAATGAGGATGATATGCATGAATGTGAATGAAGTGTAGTCTTGTACAGTCTCAGGTCGACCACTCCTGAGAAGTGTGGTTAATTGAAGCCCAACAACCAAAGAACACCAGTATCCACAATCTAGTAATCAGATCTATATAAAAGTACCTTACTAAAAAAAAGTACCTTTACTAGGATTTGAACCTTAGAACTTTCAACTTTGAAATGCACCAATTGCATCTAAAATAAAAATATGAGCACTTACTACAAACAAACCCACTCACCATTTTAAGAAAGTAAAAAAACAAGTGTTATAATCATGAAAACTTTCAGATTTCAATGGAAATATTCATTTTGACCATCCCTGAATCCATTTTGATTAGTATTGATATGACGTCTGTACATATGTCTTGCATAATGAAAAAACAATTAGTTGTAGAATGTTAAAATTTTGGATTTAGGACTGTTGTAACATCTAGTTGTGTATCTCTCCTTTTGATTACAATCGACTCAACCAAAGTGTCCAGAAATCCAAAAAATTTGGATTTTGGACTTTTTTTAACTGCCGTAAGATAAGCCTTGATTGAGAGAGCTTTTACATGATATATCATACTTGATTTTATTGGTTCCAGAGATACCCTAATAAAATTTTAATTATTGAAATACTTGGATCTTCAAGCATTCACATCAGTTCGATACAGACTTCATCTTCTTTTATTTTTTTTAAACTTTCTTCTAATTTAAATATAGTGATTAAATAATAATTCAATAATAACAATAAAAAATATGAAAAAATATCAGAAGATATTAATGAAATAAAATTTTATGTACTTTTTATTTTTTTTAAATGTCTATATGTAATTTAGTAGGCACACAAGGAAGTCATTTGTTGTCCACATAAGATTTTTATGGGCATGATTATTAGTATCTAAGTAATTTATTTTATTTTGAGCATAACTTTGATCAAATTTCAAATTTATTTTAAAATAACTAACCGTAAAAAGTGTCAAAATGTTTAAAGAAACGATAGGATAGAAAGGTGGTTTTTTCTTTTTAACCTCCGGATTCACTGTTAGATATATCTTCAGAGGATGAGATGAATGATTTATACCGTGTGTAAAGGTGTCATGCCCGACCGGGATTTGAACCCGGGACCCCCGGGTGAAAGTCCGAGACACTATCACTTCCGTCGCAGAGGCCGGCTTAAAAAGGTTTTGACATTCTATTAAGGTTCTGTTTTATTCATATAAATTATTCAGTAAAATAATTTATGCAGATTATTAGCAGGAAACAATTTTGTGCAGAGACCAGAGCAGCACAATGGGCATGTTTTTGAAGTGCTGTACAGCTTAACTTGGAATTATAGATAAAAATTTTCATTTTATTCATTTTTTAGTTGTAAATTATCATCATTATATTGCTGTAATAAATATGTTATGACAAGATTGATTGAATCTGTTTAAAATAAGTTATTATCTTATAATATTTATTACAGCAATTTGGTTTTATAAAGCTGGTTACGTGTCAATTTATACAGTAAGCAAATTTAGTCTCAATCTAGTTTATTTTAACTATTAAGAAAATTTTTAAGTACACTTTTTTGAGAATTATTTAGAATGACTGACTCTGACAATTTTTAATCATCAGGTACAAATCGCTGATTATTTACTGAGTAGCCGATTAGCACTGATTATTTTGTAAGCACTCTCATAGTTGCGTGATAGTTTTTGCCTATTGTAGGGGTGTATGTCTGACGACTGTGATAAATCAGCAAATCCAGTTCATACCTTGATCATTTTGATTTACAGTACTGATTTCTTGTTATCATAAGTAAATTATCAACATAAAATTTTGTCATTAATCATACAGTACATGAAGGTCAGTTATCAGTGATATATTTAAACCAAGGTTTATTTAATTAGTTGCTTCTGAATAATTGTTGTATTGTAAAACATTTAAAAGTGTTTAGAAATGTTAAGGAATGTTTGTAACAATACCATTTGTAGATTATTATTGAATTTATTAATAAAAATGCATTAAACAAAGTGGTATTATTTCTTGTGTGACTAAGTAGGCCTGTAATGATTTAGCTTAGTTATAACTGCTTTTAGATGTGAAGAAAAAGATCTTTCCAAGGATATATTAGTCTTACATATTTGTTTTTCAAGTAGAAATAGATCATATTGGGGTAAAGAAAATTATATTTTGTTTCATTGGTCATAGAACAATTGTAATGAATAATGTAGTTTATAATATGACTAATTCAGTTCAGAAAGTTATTTCTCAAGTTTACTAATTTGTTTTTTTCAGCTGAGGAAAAGTTTCAAAACGCCTCCATTTCCACCAAAAAGAGTGAGGTGTACGCAGCCAAAAGTTTTGGAACAAAGAAGACTTGGTTTAGAGCAGTATTTACAAGCTATGTTCAAATTTGGGCCTAGTCGTTCCCAAGTACTGTCTTTTTTGGGTATTCCTAAAGTGAAAGATAATTTAGAGTAAGTTTTTTTTTTGTGATAAGTATGGTATATTTATTTTTTGAAATAATGAATTAATGAATAAGTGAATGAATGTTATATATATGTTTGCTTGTATGCTTGTGACTGTGATGATACAATTAAATTTGTCTGTGCATCCTACATATAATAAAAAAACATCCCTTTTGGCACACCAGAAGATGGAGGTAGATTTCACCGATGCTAAGTAGGAGATAAAAAAAATATTTCCACTTTAAAGTTAAGTTCAGATTTACTCAATACGACAATGGTTGCATGTGTAAAAAGTTTCACATGTTTAACATACAAGACCCATCTTCTTACAATTCCAGCAATTCTATTGTCATCTCTTGCCATAAGGGGTGGTCATATCAAAAATTGTTTCAGACAAAAATTCTAGGTAATGTTTTGAAGGCTAATGACTACTTTAAACTGATTTGATGTTGTGCCTATTAAGGGATTATGATTTTTTTTTTTGAAACCTCAGTTTTCCACCCCTTGGGCCAATGATTGGTGATATCAGAAAATTTTACTTAGTTAAGTTTTAGGCTGTTATTCAAAGAATAGTAGGAACTTTAAACGAATTTGTTATTTTACTTAATAAGAAAGTTATAGTGATTTTTTTTTTTCTTCAAAAAGCCCCCATGGTCTGGTCTGAGTTCTGGTCTGGAGGTTTCCTTTTTACCATTAAATTAGTATTTTTTAGTAATCTCTGTCCAGGTTTTAATTGCATAGACCATATGATGATGGCATTAATCTTCAACCTTTGTCTCAGGTGTACGGGGTATATTAAAAAATTTGTTATTTTAAAGTAACCTGTGTTGTTTTTTTTTCTAGTTAATGTTTATATTAATTGATGTTGAATATTGTTTAACTCTTTTACATAAGTGGCTTATCCATATCTCATGTTACGAGCACTGCCTCTTTGACATAAACATTTACAGTATTGATTGTATGCCTTCTTCGAGACAATAAAGCATTCTTTTAAAGTGTCTTTATTTCAAGTCATATTATCTATGTATTGATAATTATTTATATGATAATAAATTTTTTTGTTGCCCTTAGGTAATACATATTGACAACTGTATGGCATAAATAAATTATTATCTTGACAGTTGGAGCATTATAGAGGTATGTTTATATTCATGATTAGACATGAAAAACATAACTCAAACAAAAATTTCTAACAATAAAACTGATTTGCACTTTAAAGAATACAAATTGATATTGTATATTTAAAATCTCTCTCTCTCTCTCCCTCTCCGTCCGTCTGTCTGTCTACATATGTATAAAATTTACTTTTTTATATATACATAGCGTGTTTCATTTTAATCACCCCGAGCAATTTTCTTGTAAATTATGCACAGTATAAAAAAATGTCATATGTGTGACTGACCACATTTCTGCTCCTTTCATTGGTAGTGTCAAAAATCGGTCATTCCATTTGAAAAACATTGTGTTAACCTTGAAATAAGATCAAAGTCAAGTTCAGAATTTGTTCTATCTCTGCAAATTTTATAAGACTGCATTTTTGGACAGATGGAGACCATGTTTTTGAAAACTCTTTAGAAAATTACCTAACTTTAATCTACTTTTTTGAAGTAAAATTTATGAACTTTATCTATGTATATACATTTTTAAATGTATTAGATAAATGTAAAAAATAGTATTCTGTCTTTGTTTACATAGACAGATTTTATCGAGACAGAATTATAATTAGAGTGTACTCATATTCATGAGTTACAACAAATTACAATGATTATTATTTAAATTTATCAGTTTTTCAACTACAAAAATGAAGAGTGTGGTAAATGTGTAGTCACAAAGTATATCTGAAATAATATGTAAAAACTGACAGCACAATAGTTAATATTTTTTGAGCTACCCCAGTTTAAAAAAACAAATGGTCTTGATCCATCCAATATTCGCAGAGCTAGAGTGATTTTTTTCACACTCTGCCAGTTTGAAGTTAAGAATTTAGCTTTATTCAGTGCGACTGCTACAAACTACTTCTATCTCCACGACTGCCATGCGTGCAAGTTCTGTTTTTCGCTCATTTTTTTTTGAAGAAGTGTAAACAAGTTTTACAGTAATTTTTGGTCTAAAACTTTTCACCATTTAAAAGTACAGGTCTTGAAGTATAGATTGTACTTGAAATGGACATGAGAAAGTTCCTTAAAGCTAAAGTAATTACAGTTGCCTGAAGAGGCTTTTTATGAACAAATTAACAATATCTCATCAGTGAATGAACCAATCTTCTTGTGCAACCAGTCATTGAGTTTGGAATTTTAAGAGCTAACTTTTAAAACAATGAAAATAATAAAAAATTTATTTTTGCAATAATTATTGGCTTTACAAAAACTGGCCATTTTTAATGGTATTTGAGTTTTTCCAGTAACTAATTAACAGAGTTTTTCCAGTAACTAATTAACAAAATTCAACATGTAAGGGCTTAAATTATAGGTTCTGCAAATGCCTACATCCCAACCCCCATAGGAGAAGACACCCTCCAAGTGACGATTCCGGTCGACACCACCCCTCCCATTCCTGGCCCTGAGGAGCTTTACCGGGAGTCGTCTTATTGACCTACAACAACATTACACATGCAACATGTATTCACAAATAGTCTTATTTTAAGTTTTAAGTTTTTTCTTATTTTTAGATATAGAATCCGTTTCCGAGAGATTGCCGTGCAGTTTTGATACACCCTAAATGACGTGTTAT
>JAAAKQ030224596.1:0-11396 GCA_010016005.3 Zanna intricata | reverse complement strand
AAAAAAAAAAAAATATAGTGAGAACAAAGGATGATAATAATTATAGTTTTTTTTTATTTTTATTTAATAAAATATCAGTGATTTAATAACCTTTTTTTTCTAAATGAACTTTATAGTCAGTCCAGGTCACACTTTAGGTGTAGGTGCCAGCCTCCATGGCACGAGTGGTAACATCTCAGCCTTTCATCCGGAGGTTCCAGGTTAGAATCCCGGTCAGGCATGGCACACACACACACACTACAATTCATTCATCTCATCCTCTAAAGATGTATAGATTGTCCATGACCATGATTGACCTGATTGTCCACTGACCAAAACAGGACCATGTATGTATCAAAAAAGGAAAGAACTGACCGGCTGAAGAGCGACTTCTCGCTCTTTTCAAACTAAAACAATGAATTTTTAACAAATAAAAATTTATAATTGTGTTTCTGTAACACTACGGTTTATAAAATCGCATGCTCCTCAATTTAGAATAACAATGAAAGCTACAAATCTTGTTTTATATTTATAAGTTGTACTGATCTAAAGAATATATGGTTTTTACAAATCAAATGAGGACTTAAAAACAGTTAGAAGATACCAATTTTGAAATTCATAGGTGATAAGGTAATAGAATAAATTGAATAAAATCTGAATTCAGTTGATCCAATTTTTTACTCATTGTAAGTGATCTAAGTCAAGACATGCAACTGAGAGCTAAAAAAAACTGGTATTTATTTTTGATAAAATAGTATTTTATCAAAAAAGTTATTTAATAAACATCAAATGCAACATAAAATAATGTAAAAGATGCAATTTGTTTTAAAATTCACTTTTATTTTTTAAAGCTTCAAAATCAAGAAATAAATATTTTGCATTTAAATAATAATATTCTATTTTTTGACAACTTGTTATCAGTATTGTTCATAGTGTATGAATTTTGAGCTATAATTACTATATAATCAATGTTTTATCAGGCTGTTAGTAGACAAAAATGCACCCCATGTTGAATGAATTTATTTATTAATCTCATTTAGTTTGGTATTTTGCCCATTTCAATTTTCTCCTGTTTTTATTTCTGTTATTTTACATTACATAAAAAAATATAAAGTTTGAACTTGCTATTAAATTTTCTTTCCTGAGTGACATCTACTGATTAAAGTTTTCTTTCAGCATATTAAGAGAAAAACTCGATTAAAAAAGAAAGAAGTACAACTGCAAGGTAGTATTTTTCTTTTTACAATCTAAAAAGTTTATAAATTTTCTTTGTTTTCTTGCATTCTTCTTCAATCTAATTATATTTCAATTTTTGTGATTTTCCTGCTTTCTTTTTCTATTTTTGTTTTTTGTACAATTCTCTTAAACGTTTATCTGTTTGTAGTATTTTTAAGGTGGTAATTCCAATCACCATGTGGTAATATGATAGATTCTCTGTCTTTCATCTGGAATGTTTTAAATCTAGATCTATCACTTTTCACAGACCATTAATTTCATATAGAACCTCTCTTTAGTGTCCTGTGGTGAATTTTATTTTAAAGAAAGTTATAAATTACTTCTTCTCTTTTAATGTGATATTTTTATTTTATTGTTACATAACGGACCTCTCAATTGGTGAAGATACTGGCTGATGTAAAGGTCCTGGTTCAGAGTTTTTTAATGTACTTTTACATATTATCTTAATGTTTGTTAGATTTAATCCTGTCATTTCCTCTGAAATTCTTTGAAACCCCTCTTTGAAAAAATAATTTTAAATAATATAATTCTAATCTAATTTCTTTATTAGATAATAGGAAACCAGCAAGCATCATTGGTTGGCCAAGGTTGCCTTTCTGAAGGCCAAGCAAAGAATACATATAGAGCTGGTTGCTTTCTTCTATACAACACAGGAAAAACCGTAAGTAAATTTTTTTCAATGGTACCTTTTATTAATATTTTTTATTTCTGGCATTAAATGAAGATGGAGTTTTAAGAAATAAATTTTTTATTAATTTTTAAAAAATGTACAATCAAAATGTTTAAGTACAATGAAATTTCTACACAGTAAATACTGTTTGTTACAAAAAATATATTAATGGTAGCTATTCTGTGCTCTAGTTATTTTTTTTCTGAAGTTAATTTGCACACACCGATTATCAAAGTCTTTCCGGATAAATTAAAAAAAAATATTTTTAATAATTTTTTTTTGTAAAAAAAAATTACTAAAAAATTTATAATTAATACATGATTCTTTTTTATAGAATAATTGACTTTATTATCTCAAATTATTGTCATTTCCGAAATTTCAGTTTGAGAAATAAGAGAAAGATTTCTGGATCCAGGTAAGGTGAATTTGAGCTAGGTTGAACTCTTCAACCTAGGCTTGAACTCACCCCAAAAGGGTAGCCCCCAATTGCCCCACAATAATAATGAGCCATTTAACCTTGGCTAAAAAATCACAAATTTATAGCAGCATATGAGTTGATACATAGTCTTGATCCAAGAATTGTGTTTTAATAACTCAAATCTATTCTTATGATATTTTCACTCTATTTCAAGATAATTCCAGTGACTCATAGTTTGTAACTGAAGTAAACATTTATGATACATAACACCATTAATGTTAAAAACAACCATTCTCACGAGTTTCACATTTGATTTGATTCGTCACATCTTTGTATCTTAGCAATTTTTTTTTTCTGCTGTTTATAAACATTATAAACATATTTCTTTATAAATCATGTAACTCAAATTTTATCAACTGCTTTGTTCTACTAAGTTTTCATTTTCTTTAGCGTAATTCAAACAGTTGTTGACAGAAGACTAAAACATCTGTTGCTCCAGCATTCAAATTTACAAACCAAACTTTTAATTTATATTATGCATTTCTAATTTTTTCATAAGAATTTACATGATCCTTCTAATCAATATTTTGCAATTTTCCTGTTTCTTTACCTGTCAAATAATGAATTGGAGCACATGATTTTACGAATGTTTGCTATGCGACATCAACCGCTATCCTGAACATCAGCCATTATTTCTTCACTGATAACTGCCCATAAATCCTTTAACCAGTGATCTCACATTTTTTCTTTACATACCTCTTATGTAAATTGTAGATCATTAGCGTACCACTGAACAATGTAATACGTCATTACGACAGCAATAGATTTATATCTCAGAATGGTGAAGCAGTAAAAAATTATAATTATTTTTTGAAAGTATATATTTAATAAAAAGGTTATTTATTGCTTATTACAAATTTTTTTATAATTTTTTTCACAAAAATATTTATTTACTTTACAAAGAAATGTTACATTGCACATGTACTTATATTACTGATAACAATATTCTTGAAGATTAAAAGTTCAGTCAGAAGTATGAAGCATCATACTTCTCACTTCACTATTGTTTCAAGCATGCAGCCACATGCTTGAAATGATATTTGGTGGTTCACTTGAAATTAATTTAAAGTGGAAATTTGGTTTATTGTTCAGTTTATTATGAAATTTATTTTTTACTGTCACTATTACAGGCTTAATTTCACTAAGCTATATTGCAGAAAATTGGATTAAATATAACAATGCTTTTCTGGACAGCAATGGATATTCCTTTAGCCAAAATTCACACAACTCTAATTTTGTAAATTCCATTTTTAAATCTCTACATTAGTTTATCAAAGATTTTGTTTGTTTAGGTAGGTTCCAAAAATGATATTTGGTATCAAAGGTTTCATATCTAAAGGAATTAAGAATACTCTTCTGTAAAATATTCTTCAAATGAGCATTAGGCAATGGCATTGTAGATTATTTTTTGATTAGATTATCTTTCATTTCAATTATGTGTATTGTGGTAAAATTTTCCAAATTTGGGTAAGACTGCTGGTTTTTATTTGAAACACTATTATTAATCATTTGACAGTTTTTTATAAATGCTTTTACTTTAACATATATTAAAAATTGATGTGCTGATTCAATTTTCAAACTTAAATTTAAATTATTGAGGCTGTTGAAAATATCTGATAAGTAGGCTAATATTGTCATCCATATCTTGCCTTCAGTTGATCATGCAGTTCAAAACTGCTATTCATTAGGAACACTTGCACGTCTGAATGTAGCTCAAATAACCTAACATTTTTTCTTTAAAATGCCATCTCACCTCTGTATGTAACAGTTACTGATTCTGGTTACTGCCCGTTTAAGAACAGTTTCAAAAATAAATCTTCCTGGAGAACATGTTCAGGCATCTATTTTACGGTAGAAGTTTCTGTATAGATGCTGCAGCTAGTAAAAATGCAACTTTCTGCAACCAATTTTTCTTCAGTGGGAATCACCTCCATATTTCGCCGTCATAGTTCTAGCATCATCAGAATAGAAGCCAATGTACTGCTTCCAATCAGTCTGTTTTCTGCAAAGAATTCATCCAACTTTTTGAATATTTATTTGGCAGTAGTTTATGTTGATACACATCACAAAATAAATAATCCTATTTAATTATACTTTTAAATACATACCAGATAAACACCATTAGTTGAATATTGCTCACATCTGTGCTCTATCGAGTAGTATTTTTTACATGAGCTATTAAGTTCTCTTAATGTTTGGTATCTTGGTTTTCAATTTCGCAGTGCATGGTATAATTTGATAGTGGTATCTTACTTTAGTTGACAATTCATCCAATTCTTTATGAGTATTAATCAGTGGAACATTTGAGATCTTTGGTCCCACATTGAAGATGTAAGAGTATTGACACGTGCACAAGATGTGCTTCCAAGAAACACATCTACAACAAGATGCAACAACACTCAGAGACTATTTCTGTGATAGATGCGACTGTCTTGTAGGCAGTAGATAGAGTGGTGGCTTTGCTATTTTCATGTGGAATGAGGATCAGCTACAAGTATACCACTAGTTACCATCATTCCTGCTGTTGCTGTAAAGTTTCTATACCCTTCAAGATACATATTTGCAATTTGTATCGCTCACTGAGTTCTGAGTTCAATGCTCTAGGAATGTCAGATCTCCTTACACAAGTCCTATCGCTGTCATTAATAGTAGGAGACTTCAATACCTTCTATATTTCCTCTGGGGCTCAGCTTTCAGCTCCTCTCAAGACAATGTAAACAGAGCGAGACAAGACTGGGACATTTGTCTACTGAATGATGAATCGTATACATTCATGTCTTTATCATCTGGTGCAATGACCAACATCAACCTCTCCTTATGCTCACTGAGTTTACTCCTTCATTTTAATTGGTCTGTATGTGACGAGTTTCATAGCAGTGACGACAAGCCAATTATTATTGCTTTAGGTGTCAACTGTGAAGTGAACAAAAGGCCGTGGAGATGAATTATTGAAAAGGCAGATTAAATGTTTACCATAAAGTCTTCCCATTACAGTATGACAATGGTGCAGCTGTCCTTGATCAACTTACCTCTTTTACATCCCTGATACTTGAGAATGCTAATAGATATATCCTACAAACATGGGGAAATCCTACACATCCTTGGTGGAATGATGATTGCCAAAATGCTATTAGCAAACAATGGCAAGCACTGCGAAAATTTAACCACAGATCTTCAAATGAACATTTAAATTTTTATCAAAGTCTAGAACAGTATGTTTTTAGGTATTCTTGGTCGCTAAGAGAAAGTCATGGACGAAGTACATGAACACTATCTCATACACTATTTCCTGGTCTACTATATAGAAAACAATCTGTCGAATTTGCGGGTTACTGAAACAATTCATTCTTGGCCTTATTCATGAAAGAGAAATCCTTCCATCATCTTCTGCAGTGGCAACTACCTTAACAGGTTCTTTCCGTTCAGTGTCTCTTACTTCATCATACGAGGTCGTTATATAAACAAATGATACAAAGTATCATTTGTTTATATAACCTCCGGAACAAAGTTCCGGAGGTATATCTTCAGAGGATGAGATAAATGAATTGTAGCGTATGTGAAAAATGCCATGCCTGACTGGGATTCGAACCCGGATGAAACCCGGGGGACCTTCGGATGAAAGGCCGAGATGCTACCATTCGCGCCACAGAGACCGGCTAACTAATGATACTGGTTCAGAAAAACTTCTTATTTACAATCAAATTATACATTGACTCCATCACCTTCAAAATAGTTCCCTTGGGAAGCCGTGCAATGCTTCAAACAGTTTTCCCACTCTTCATAGTAGTGTTGGAACTCAGAAACTGGAATATCCTTCAGATGGTCAGTTACATTTTTTTTTTAATGGTTTTTTACTGTTCCAAAATTGTGTTCAAGGTGTTTTTTTAAAGTTAGGAACAGGAAAGTCACAGGGACTCAAGTCAGGTGAATAAGATGGTTGAGAAACTACAGGAATGGTTTTTTTTTTACCAAAAACTCATTAATTGAGAGTGCAGTATGACAAGGTGCATTGACATGTTGCAACATGTTTGCATGATAGTGCATTGTCATGATGCAGTTGTCTTTGATGGCTGGTCTTACACGGGCAACAATTTTTTGCAGTCTTTCAAGAATTTCTCGGTAAACTTATTAATTTACAGTCGGTCCTGTATGCAAAAACAAGACAATGCCATTACTATAGAAAAAATAAATTAGCTTTTTTTTTTATTTTTGCTTTTTTGGGACGTGGTGAATTTGAAGTGCGCCACTCCTTGTTCTGGCATTTTTTTTTATGGTTCATACTCAAATACTCCAAGATTCATCACCAGTAAAACATTTTTTTAGAAAATCACGATCAATTTTAATTCACCCTAGAAGATTGCAATACATTCCATACTGTTGTTTTTCTTTTTAACTGTGAGGTTTTTTGAGACAAATTTTGCACAAACGTTTTTCATATCCAATTTGTTTGTCAAAATTTAATGGATTGTGGTATGGTTCAAATCAATTATTCTGCAGTCATTCTGTTAGTTAATCGCTGGTCATACCATATCAAGTCTTTGATTTGCTCAACAATGTCATCACTTTTTGATGTTAATGGTCTTCCAGAGTATGGATCATCTGTAACTGAATCCTGCCATCTGAAAATGCTTTAAAACACCTAAAAACTTGGGCTCATGGTAGAGCTTACATGGTACTTAGAGAGACATGGTGAGTTTATTCTTCAGAACAGTGTAGTTTCCGCCAAGGACAATCTTCCATTGACCATCTATTTAAAATGCTTTCCTACTTCACCAGCTGCTCATTGCTATCTTCTTTGATATGCTTGTTTTAATGACTGAGTTTTCTGTGTTCATGTTGGAGACTTTTTATTGGATATTAACACCTTGGTAAATGGAGTGCGTCAAGGAAGTGTATTAAGTGCCATCTTGTTTGCTATAGCCATCAAAATATGTGCTATCACCTGTTTCATGTTCTTTTATGTTTATGCATTTTCTATATACAACAGTACATCTCACCTTGAAGCTTGATCAAGGTTGCCTGCTTCACCTTTTCATCTGAGAAAACAAAATGTGTAGTCTTTTCTCAACTGGGGAACCCTTTTTTTCCACAAGTTTCTCTCAGTGGAGAGCTAATTGATATTTCTCCTGACATTAAGCATTTAGATTTATTTTTTGTTAACCGTCTTACATGAGTCATTAAATTACACACAATTAAAAATGAAATATTCCAAGCTTCTACATATGCTGTGAATCCTTAGCAACATCAGTTGGGGAACTGACCGATCATATATGTTGCATTTTTATTATTCTTTTGTTTATTCCTTTAAATTATGTTGTGCCATCTACTCCTTAGTGCATCATATCGCACTTGAAATGTTGGATGTTGTACATCATGCTTTCCTTCATCTTGATACAGGTGCCTTTAGATTAAGCCTTGTCGTAAGTGTACTTGTTGACTGTGGTGAGCCATCACTTTGGAATAAATGGGACTAGCTTTTACCATCTTACATTGCCTATCTTAAATGAATTTTAATGCAGTCCTTGCGAATCCTCATAAGTAGGTTTGAGGACCATCCATGTTATACAGCAACTATGAGTGTTCATACCCAGCGTTTACTACACCTTTTAAATTATAACACACTTTGTATTTTTCTGATTATTTTATTTTACTTATTATTAAAATTATTTTATCTTTCCATGTTCATATAATCTGTAGACATTCAACTCTACAGAATTAAATTTTGACCTTACCATACAAAATAAAATATCAGCAGCTTCTGTGTTCTTTCAGCAAATGCTTTACCATTTTCTCTCTAAAACAAATCCAGATATAGCACTATACACAGATGGATCAAAACGGAATGATATTGTTGGATGTACATTTGTTGTTAGTGACAGAACATATATGTTTGGCCTACCTAGTATTACATACATCTTTATTGCTGAACTATATCAATAAAGTTTTAAATAATAATCCAAGTACTGCCATATGCTTATTTGTAACGAATCGTGTAGTGCACTCCAAGCTTTACAAATTTTATTCTAAACATCCAATCATCATCAAAGTCTGTAATGCAATTGCTCAATTGAATCATCGCAACATATAAGTGAGTTTCTGCTGAATCCCTAGTCTCATGGGAATTGTGGATAATGAACGTGCAAATTCCGCTGCTAACGATGCATGTTAGAGGAAGGAGAAAGAACCATCCTTCACCACTAGTATCACTACATCCAATTTTATTAACTGTATAAAATACTCTTTGAGCGAAGTGGCAAGGTGACTGGACTGCTGCACTGGACAATAAACAGGCATATCGAAGATACTGTGTTGCCGTGGAAGTCTTCATTCAGAAAAATTCACTGAGGGGAAGTGGTCCTCTGCCGATCTGCAATTAGGACATATGAAAAAAGTGCTCTTTTGTTTGTACAATACAACTGCTGCACTGCAACTGTGCACAACATCCTTATGGATTGCATATGTTATGTAGCCTTGTGTTGTAAATTTAAATTGCTCAGAAACATCAAATCCTGAGCAATGACTAGAAGGTTTTAAACCAGGTGTGTTATTTCTCCAACAGATCAGTTTATTATATAAAATTTAATAATTTTTTTTTACTAGTTTTTTGGGTTTGTTTTCTTTAATGTCTCTGTTTTCTGAGAGGGGACCCCTTTACACCCTCTCAGACTTGTTGAATTTTATTTGTTTATTTAATTTTTTTTTTGTGGTTTGTTTTGTATTTTTATGTTTTGTTAAAAAATTGTTTTCTTATTATTATTCTGATTGTAATTTTAGTTGTAAGTTTTTGTGATATTTTATTTTTGTTGTAAGTTTTAGTTTTTATTTTTAATAGTTTTATTTATTTTTTTTTTTTTTTGCTATAAAATGATATTTTAGCTCTGATATTAATTGTAAGTTTTTGTTTTAATTTTTTTTTCACACTCCTCAAGCTTTTAAAAAACAGTTTGAAAAATATCCGCAGTATCACACTATTGACAATGACAACAGATTAGTTTCAAAGGGTACCTTTGTACAGCATTACGTAGCAGGTAATGCTTTGATTTTCCACTGATTTGCTATTCCACTGGTTTGCTACAGTGTAAGGTTGCAGAAATTTTTTAACAGACCTTATATGTGCTTATTAATGATATTATAATCCAAGCATTTATAATTTGATATTGGCTTGGACCACTTATAATTTTTAATCTAGTGGGTGACTCCTCAATTGAAATTGAGGTATCTTTATATAGGTGCCTCATTTAAGTGCAAAAAATACATTTATTTCTATCTGTGATTGAGAAATTTTATGATTATTATTTTTATTTAATAGCTTAATTTAAATCATATAAGTGTATTATCTAGAAATATTTTTTATTTATAGTATGATTTTTATTAGTGAACTTAATTAAGATTAATTAACTTAGTTTATTTCTATTTGGTGTACCCGTAATATTATCGGGAATTGTAGAGTGTGATGTAAGGATAAAATGCCATTAGACATTTCTTTCTATGCCAAATTTTAACAATGTGATGAATTTCCTTTCATTGACATTTATGAGTAACTAATAAATAATCTTAGTATCACAGCATTCTATGCCATACAAAATAAACTTTGTTTTCCATAGAAAGAAAGAATAATGTTAATTTTTTCTGTAGAAGATAGATGTTTGTAATTATACTTCACTGATATCTGCTGTTTCTCCCCCTCCCCTAAAAATAAATACTATTAGATATTTATTTTAACCAACAGAAAGTATTATCTACGCATGGTTTGGTAACGACAGTAGCATTTCAATTGGGTCCTGGAGTGCGACCGGTATACGCCCTGGAAGGTTCAGCAATGGCAGGTGCTGCATTTAAATGGCTTCAAGAGAATCTGAAAATGATGGATGAACCTTATGAGAGTGAAAAACTAGCAAAAGAAGTTAATACTACTGCTGATGTTTATTTTGTTCCTGCCTTTACTGGATTGTATGCTCCGTACTGGAGAAAAGATGCTAGAGGGTGAGTATGATTTTGTTATGAATACTGCTGCTCTTTATTTAATAATATTATCCAAATTAATAACTTCATTTAAGCCTTAGAAATTTAAGGAAGATGTTTTTACATAACAATTCACTCTTGTTTACATTGAAGAAATATATTTCCTTCTCTACCATAAGAAGAATATGTAAATTCATTATCATTAAAAATGAATCGTTGAATGTAAAATAAGAATAATTAATTAAATTCTTAGTGCTAAGATGAATTTTTCAATTTATGTAAGATTATCTATATTATTAGTTTTAAGCTAGTAGGTGTTGCCTAAAAGCAAAATTAGCCTTTAAAATATAAATCTCTTTCCTTAAAAATATAGATCATCTCCCCTTTCCATCCCAGTCAGGCATGGCATTTTTCACACATGCTACAATTCATTTATCTCATCCTCTGAAGATGTAACCTAACGATGGTTCCAGAGGTTAAACAAACACAAAAAAAAAATCTCCCCTTTCCAAGTCATCTTCTGCATTCATGCCTCCTTCTGCCGGAGGCTAAACAGAAAAAAGAGAAAATTGAGTCTTGAATTTCAACTTCAGACACAGGAAGAGTTCATCTGATGTGCTGGTCTGTGAGTTAGGATTTTTAGAATGACTTGTGTTTAGTAGATGCCAAAAATTTACACACAAGTTATTTGTAGGAGAGTGCATAATCATGATGCAGGAATTGTTTCACGGCAGTGCACCAAGTATTAAGCTCTTTCAACTAACTTCATTGAAAATCACCATGTGAAAGGCCAGTCTCAACACAATTTCATTGATTGTTCTTTAGTCGTATAGGATGGTTTCATGTTAATGTGTTGCTACATTTTAATATGTTGATTGCAGTATTTTTTTTAATTCATTTAATTTTGGTGCATCGAAGCCCCCATTGTACAGTATTCACTTTTTCATTGGTACATTGCAGGGTACCCATATCTTACAAGCTTTGTCTTGTAGAGCTATCCCAACCCCCGTAGGGGAAGACACCCACCAAGTGACGATTCCGGCCGCCACACCACCCCTCCCGTTCCTAGCC
>JAAAKQ030224574.1:0-11396 GCA_010016005.3 Zanna intricata | reverse complement strand
TGTGAACTTTAAGAAGTAAACTGATTGCTATACAAATTTAAGCTGTTGAAAAAACTTTGACGAAATATATTATTATTATTATTATTATTATTATTAATGAATAAAGATGTAACTCGATAATATGGTTGAATAAATTTCTGAAAAAAAAAATTATCCTGAAATATGTTATTTAGAAGGTTAACTGCTATGAGACCCGATTTTGGATCATAACTTGTATGTACAGCTGGACTATGAGATTTTTAAATATCTCAATCCAATAGTGATTTCTAACTGCTAAGATTCCTTTTTGCACCTTATTTCAGGACGAAAACGTCACAATAAAGTAAATAATTACAATAATAAATAAATAAATAATAGATATCAAAGGTACACTTCATTCAAGTTACTAAAATATTTCTCAAAACCATCTAACTTTACATTATTGTATTAAAATAAAATTTGACTTTTACAAAAAAAAAATTTATTTGTGGAAAAATTTTATTAATTTACTCAGCAAATCAATTAAGACCCTGTGTTGGGAATGTGATAAGTATCTGTGCCTGGAATTTTTATTTCTAAATTAGTATTAGATTGAAGTAATTATAGATAAAAACACTTATGAGTAATTTCTTTAAATATGTTTAAAAACTTATACTTTCATTACAAATATTTTATTAATACCAGGTCAAAATTTCTTTTGAACTATGTTATTAAGAGGTAAAAGACAAAATAAAACGTTGAAGGATATAAAATGTTAAAATTTGGATATAATGTTCTTTCCACGTCCAACCACATAAATCTACATTCTTGGATTTAATTATTTCAGGTAACTGAAATATTTATTTCCATTATTTCATTTTTAACAAAATTGCAGTGTGTCGTAATTATAAGACTTCCATTTATCCCTCATTCGTTGATGTTATCATATTTTTTGTGTCTCACTCATTCACTGAAATTCTGTAAGGCCCAAATTTACTTTTCACTTTTTTATTATAATAATACAGAAAAAATAAAATAGAATGGAAATTTTTATAGAAAATAGATAGATTTTTAAAGAAAGAATAAATCTGCGAAAAACGTTTTTAGCAATATAGCCAAGTATTGCTGACTGGATGGATTAGTAAACCTGTTAATTAAAAAAAATCTGATATGAACACCACGTGACTTCCTTTTACACCTATTAAATTACAAATACACATATTTTTTTTTTAATGAAAAGTACATAAAATTTTATTTCATTAATAACTTCTGATATTCTTTCATATTTGTTTTTTTATTGTTATTATTGAATTTATTTATTGTAAAATTTTGTGTGTTGATTGAACCTTTGATTGTTTTACAATCAGAGGTTAATAATTATTAATAAATCAATATATTTAAATTAAAAAAAAGTTAAGAAAAAGGGATATGAAGTCTGATTTAAACCGATGTTTACCCTTGTAAGATATAAATATTTCATTAATTAAAATTTTATTTGGCTATAACGTGAACCAATGAAAATAATTACCACTTGATATATCATTAAAAAGATTTCAATAAGGGCTTATTATTGTATTTAAGAAAAACTCCAAAATCCAAATTTTGGGGGATTTTGTGCTTTTTTTTGGACACTTTGGTTCAATCGCTTGCAATGAAAAAAGGAGGTGCACCACCAAATGTTACAATAGTCCTAAATCTAAAATTTCAACATTCTACGGCTAATCATTTTTGAGTTATAAGTACGTACTGACGTCACACCGAAACTAGTCTAAATGGATTCTGGGATGGTCAAAATGGATATTTCCATTGAAATCTGAAAAATGAAATTTTTCACGATTACATTACTTTCTTGTATAAGGAAGTAAAAATTAAAAACAAAAATCTGATTTATTTTACTACCTAATATATAAATAACTATGTAAGTGATATGATAAATATATATATATAATACTATAACTAATAACTACATATATAACTGATGTGATTAAAATTAATAAATAGATCTTCTTAGTTCCTATATCCGTATTGTCTAATAAATTACATTCTTTTTGATTTTATATCCTCAAATTCTCCTTCATTCTCGGGGTTCCATTATATTTTGGTATTTTTTGCATCTTCTGTGTCATCAATTACAGGTAGTCATTCCAAATACTGTTGTATTTATTTACTTCGTTCAAGTCGTTGATTTAAAATAATAATCTTAAAATTAATAAACAATAATAATTGGATGAAGATATATTTATATATCAGACGTAATATGGTGTTACATATTCTAGCAAGTTAGCGCTACGAATGGCTATTAGAATTCTGCTAAACTTTTCTCACTTAAGCCTATGCCAAGGATTGTTCGAAAAAATCGACATAAAAAAATTTAAAAGAAAATTGAAGAATGGAAAGATTGATTTAAAAGAAGGGAATAAAATACTGGCGTGAAATTCATTTATTTCGATAGGATAAATTTATTACTTTTAAGAAAGCCAATTATCCTTACTGCTAATTAAAGATATAATATGATGAATCATTTACTTTATGTCGACGACCCGTAGGGGAAGACGCCCACAGCAAGGGAGGATTCCAATCTTACCCGAACCCCCTATACCACCTTTCATCATCATGACAACCGACTCGTAAAATATTTTATCTGTTATAACAGTCTTCCTACAGTTTGTTTCTTTTTCAAGAGTGTATACGTCAAATACTGTCACTATCGGATCGTTTGTTAGCCAAGGGAGTGGGCGATAGGAAAAGTTAACGCGAAAATCCCACTATTTATTAGTCATCTCATTAATGATTGTGCCACGAACGAAGAGTTTTAATTCGCCCTTCAGGGCGCAGATTACAGTAGAAACTATTATAGGAATTGAAGGAAAATAATAAGAAATAAAATTCGAAAAGAAAGGAAAATGATAGGATATCCTTAAATAAAAACGAAACCAAACGACAGGAGAGCTGTGTTACTAATTAGAATACAATAGCTAGTGCAAGAGAAGAATCGATGCACAACTATTTCTCCTTAATTAGCAGCGAACGCTCTACTCGACCTCGCTTTTTGTGAGTGGGAAAGGAAATAAGATACTTCCAGCAATCACCTCTACTCTGTTTAATCATACGTTATGGGCGATGGATGGCTATATTCGATGAACAACGTTTTCAGTATTCGGAGAACAACATTAGCCAAAATTACGATGTTCTTGATTTTGAGGAAACCCAAAAACCGAACAATTATTGAATTTTATTAATGTTAATTCTTACTAAGTAAAATCTTTTAAAATAATACTTCCCAATTGAAAAACTAGAAAAATACTTCATAAAGAGAGAAGTGACCGTTCTTTTTTAATTAAAAAAAATTCTTTGAAGTGAAATTTCTTTAAATTTATTTAAATTAATTCTTGATTTAAATATCTTGTTTTTTATTCAAATATTTTTATAGATTTTGCGAATTTATTTTACTTACTACGTTCATTTTATAATAAATATTCTTTGAGAATAAAAAAAGGAAAATTTAGGAGCGATAGCGAAATTATATCATTACGGGTAAAAGAAATTCTGAAATAATTAAAATTTTTTGTCAAATTTACTTTATGTCCAGATTGAACAAACTGAAATTGTTCAAATTTAATTTGTATAAACCGTACTACCTTTTGTAGGTATTTTAATAAGCGAATAATAAAAAAAATTTGAAAAACCCTATAAAATGCGTTGCTCTCTTTAAATTATCAAACTGAAACAAAACATTAGTCTATTTAAATGTTAAATCATTCTATTTTAATTTATTAAATAGCGAAAAAACTCACTAACTGTTGCATCAAACTGAACAATTTCTTTCACAGAAATATGTTTTAATATTACCCAAGTAACGTCAACTCATTTCTCAATAATTACTGAAGATATAGCTGTGATACATTGTGCTATGTTTTCTAGAGAATCCATTTAAAAAAAAAAAACCACGTGAAACCATCAAATATTCGTATTCTTTAATCTAAATCCAAAGAATTTCAGTATGATTTCATTTTACCTTAGAAGCAGAAATCTGGGCAACATTTTTCACAACTTGAAAAGCATTTCCGGATATAACAGTTATAAATACGCTTTTCCTTCATTTTCTTATGTAAAACTGTTCTGCCATTCTTTTTTGTTTCTTCTCGAGGCAACCTGCAACATGCGCGAGCGCACATATAGGGTGAGGAGAGAGCAGAAGAAGGAGGGAGAGAGAGAGAGAGAGAGAGGTGCGCGTGTGTGTTAACCAAAAGTATAATATGTAGTCATTTCAAGTCTAGCAAACATCTTTTAGCCTACTTAATCTTTCCTAATGTTTATGCGGCTATAAGAAGTTGTATCTTGATAAAATAAAGCTCAAATTGAAGTTTATTTTTTTAAGAAACGTAAAGCTCTAAAAGGAGGATTACTAAATTGAAAGCAGTAGTATACTTAAACTTTGGTAATGTATGGTACCTTTTAAAGATTTTAAATAAGTTACACATGTAGTCGAATTTTATGTTTCAGTTCAAAGTATCAATAAAGTTCAGTTTCTACATCAAGTATGTATAAAATCTTATTGGAGTAGAATTTCCTTAATAATAAATTTGTTTAAATTTACAATTTTATAAGATTAAATTCTTTTACCATCCTATTCTTACATTTTACAAGATTGATAATAATCTCTCAGTAAAGTACTAATTCTCCAGTTAGTACTTTTCTGAGAAATTATTACCAACCTCATAAATATTATCTTTAATGACACGAACCGGAAATTTATAATCTCAACTCGTCTTTATTTTTATTTTGGGAGTATATAATTATGTGCATTACTTTTTAGTTGAAAACAATTAATTAGGATTTCGTAGTATTATTTCGTTCTAACAGCAGACTTAGTTTTGTAAACGCGCTATTTACAAACAATAAAAATAATTTCATTTTCGTCAGTTACTCTGATCTAATTTCCTGCTCAAGGAACTTGAGAACAGATATTTATCGTGTTTAATATTAATCAATAGAAATCTTATATTTGAGATAAGCTTTGTAAGAGGTGTAGATATTTATGATATCAAAAAACTATTAATAATGAGAAAAAAACTATAAAAATTATAATTTTTTTTTTTTATCGGTGTTGGTATTTTGTTCTCCGCAACTGAGGCAAAATATAATATGACAAGACGAGATTGACGAGGGCGAAACACCAGTTTTGTTTACTCATAGTATATCATTTTTTAGAGTGGTTCAGCCACTCTTTCTATTTGTATTCCTTAGCTTACATATTATTAGTTATTATACAGCACAGACTGTTAGAATTACAACAATAAATAACATTTTTATTCACTAAGTAAAATACATTTATAAGCTCGTTTATATGACATTTTTTTGAGTTGAATTAATGATTAATTAATTTTTTTTTTATTGTGAAAAAATTATAATTACATTACCTGCAACAGAGATATCTTAAAGAAGGCATGCTAACAAAATTTGTATATTAGAAGTAGATTAAATAAAAATCGCGAAAACATATTATACAAGTAAAATTTCTATATCATATCCCACGCATAAGTATCAAGCTTATGTAGCGATATCATCAAGTAATCGCCCCCCCCCAAAAAAAATCAAATTCATATAAATAGTCCAGTTTTTTAAAAGCTGGATTTTAATATTTACCTTCCCACATTGGAATATCATTAATAATATTTATTATGCCTGTAATAAAATCTAATATAAATTTCAACGGTTTTTTGACATTATAGACATCGGAACTAATATGCTGAAACTTTTTTTTATAATTTTCCTTTTCTTTAAACTAAAGAAAGAATTAAATTAATTTAAGGTTAAATTTTTTAAGTTTAACCTACTTATACGTATATTTTAGAAAATTTTTCTTTTGAAATTTATTCCCCATCTTCAAACAATATTTATCCTATTTCTATTTTTTGGAAGTGATAACTTCTATTGGACCGTTGAGCACTTTCGCTTGAAGTCAGAGCGTGGAGAGAGAATAGGCGATACGTAGTATATATAGACGCCCGAAAATTTTTTTTTAGTTTTTAAGTGAGATTTTAAGTGAGTTTTTAAGTGAGGGTTTAATATCACCTCCCCGAAAAATTTGCACCCCAAAAAAAAAAAATCAAATTCATATAAATAGTACACTTTTTTAAAAACCTGGATTTTAATATTTACCTTCCCACATTGGCATATCATTAATAATATGTATGATGCCTGTAATAAAATCCTACAGCCACCGATTACAGTTGGATTCTTTGTGAATTTTCATTTTACGGACACTTCATGCTGTGATACGAATGAAAATATAATATTTAGGGATGAACATCACTTAGATATTGGTGTACATATGTATTAAACTCGGCTTAGTTAAGCAAGAAAACAGTTAAAGCCGAAATACTACGCATACAAGTGTATCCAGAGAAGAAGGGTTCTTTTTGACATTTTGTTAGCATACAATCCAATGTAAATTTTACCTCCTCAGTAGTACGCCTCCAATTATCTTTCTTGATCACTTTACCGTTCTCCAATACTTCCCCGCCATCATTAGTCATCTTCTGTAACCTATATACTTCTTCGTAGATCTTCAGATCTTTCCGCTGAACCGCCGTTTCTGTAGTTTTACAAAGGACATCCTCTCCACTTGACCAAGCCAGCTAATTCTCCTTAACTTAACAAATTTAAAAATATTTTATTGTAATATTTTTCAATACCATAGTCGTATCTCATTCTTCATGTCCTTTCTTTGTTTACAAATTCATCTAAATCTGTTCAATCTTCCGTTCTTAAACTTCAAAAATACATTCTTGAGTTTCTGTTACAGCCCATGCCTCATCTTCGTCGGTTTCATAAGAAACCGACGGTTTATATAATGATTTAAAGGTTTTTATTTCTGATGATCTGATCATAATCCTAGATTTCAATAGTTTAAAGTTTAGGTAATATGCCCTAATTCCTGCTATTATTCTATTATTTATTGTGTCTGAGATGTTGTTATGTCTGTAACTTGAGTTTAATGTCCAATTCATGATTTTACTTTTCTGAATGTTTACACTTTTCGCTTATGGTGATCATATCCTTCATTACAGATGACATTTCATCTCTATATGCATAAACTTGGTTCAATTTTATAAAATCTCCTCCTTTCCTCATTTTTATAAAATCACTCCTCTCCATAGCTAAATGTGGTATTAGCCAAGTGTATAAGACAAATTTAATTTGTCTTATACATATATACATTTGCATCACTCACTTTACCCACATAGCTAATTTACCTTGCTAATTTACCTTGTTTGAGTCATATATATCGATCCCATGAGTTTCTTTGGAACACCTAAGAGTTTAGTGTTTGAAGAAATTTAGCTTTTTTTCACAATATCAAAGTCTGTCAAAAATGTATTAATATTAAATGTACACCATATTTATATTACTTTCCATGATTTGAAGAATAACGAACTGAACAGAACACAAATATTTCGGTAGGTGCGTTACTATACTATAAACTACGAAACCGTCCATTTATGAATTGTAAGTAATATTCCGACTTTTCTACATTATGGATCGTTTTAAATGCTAGAAGGGTGATGTCTTCTGAAAATGTTGTTTAATTACACCATTTTTTCAGGTATATTTCTTTTCAATGCACTTTCTAAAACTGTTAGGATGCTAGGAGTGAGGATAGTCAACCAGGATATCACTTGATATTGTCAAAAGATCTGATTATTTATACGAGTACATCTTCTGTACAGCAGGAGATGTACAAAATTAGTTGACGACCTATGGATCTTGCAAATTTTGATTGGGTTGATTAGGAAAAACCGGATATTATGAGATATCTTTCTCCTTCTTCTTCTGTGGGTTTGAATAATCTTCTTTTCTTTTTTTTTTTTCTTATTTTCATTATTTTCTCACTTGACTTTCCCTGTGTGAAAGTAACTATTGTAATTTATGGTTGAACCCACTTCATTTCGTGTTTTCTTTTATAAGCATGGCATTAATTGATTTTTGTTCTTGAAAGTTTCTATATTGTTTTTGGTAGTAACCGTGTTTCAAGCCATGTTGCTTGTGGAATCTAACAGGAAAACTAATTTCATAATTACTAGTTATTTCACAGATCTAAAATAGTTATTTAATAAAGATATTATATTGTGTTCGATAAATTGTATTAATAATCGAGTAAGCGCACAGCATTAGTAACGACGTTACTAGCAGTGTGTAGAGCGGAAATGCTTTAGAATACTATGAATTCTAAATACTATGTATTTTTCTCTAATAAATGGCTGAGATTACAAATGGTTTTAACTTTTTTTTTCTTCACATTTCCGTCCCTTTGCATTGTTAAATTATTATTATTAGATTGATGTTATGAAACTATGTACGTACCGCAAAATAACGTTTTTACAATACGTGCTTCATTGTAAATAAAACATTTCTATCTTCATTGAAAATTGTAATAGAATTAAAAAAGATAACTGCCTATATTGAATATAAGCAGGAAAAAGGAAAGGAAATATAGGCATCAGGAAAAGCAGATTAAATGGCAGATAAAACTATCTTCTTAAAATATGTTAATCACTACGTTTTTTTACTTAACGTAAAAAATTTATTGTTTTACGAAGTTATGGAACGGTAAAAAATTGCATAACTGGAAAAAGGCAGGCGAGACGAAAAAATGTGTATTATGTAAATATATATTTGTATATTTTATAAAATAATTTTTATAAGTTTCTTCTTTTAAATGAAAAGTTGTCTTTATTATTTTTGGTTGCATGGTGAGATTTATAGAATCTTATTTACGTTTTGAGGTATGATAATTACGAAAATACCATTCATTTAAAATGTAGTTTCTTTATATATATATATATATATATATTTGGGCCTATGCAGAAAACTTTGTGGCTCGAAAATCTCCAAAACTGCTAAGTCAATTTCACTGAAATTTAGATATGATGTACTGATGTATCTGAAGTTGTGCAAGTGAAAATTTTATGAAGATTGGTTGAATCGTTCTTCAGTTACGCTGTTTTTAATGTTGACGAAAGATAACATAACTGTATAGTTGTGTATTTATCTTATGCACTTATGCAATGAGACGCAGTGGTGAGTGAAATTTGACGCTTGTATATAGAGCCTATTCGTTAATCGAACGTATGTAGTGCTTTGTACTTTGAAAAATCAGTGCGTTTCTGAGTGCGAAAGAGAGTGAAACGACTTTTCGACATTTCGTTCCGTTGGAAACGAAAAGTCGATATTCTTATGTTTTAATTAATTTTAATGGAAATTATTTGGTGGCGTTTAAAGGTTATTTAAATAAATCGTAAATAATAATGCCTAAACGTAATTAAAAATTGGTTTGTTGTAAATAAAATAATTAGTATGATTGTGTAATTTTATAACAAATTTTTGAGAAAATTAAATTAATTCAGTTACAAACAATAAATAAATTTAATGAAAATAGGTGAATAACAAATATAAATAATTAGAATGAATGGAAAAAATATATACAGTAAATCATGTATAATTATTTAATCCACTTTTAAACTGTATATAAGGCTATTAAGTTACGATAGCATTGAATTTCATTCCCTTTGTTTAATTTTAAATAATAAACAATTATTTGCACCTAAAGTTTATAATATAAATATAAAAGCTAGATGATTGTTTCTAATTGAAATCATTAGTTAATTTTCTTTCATATTTATTAGTTTCTCTAAAACTATGAAATGTAAACTATTGAAACTACGTATGTAAAGTAATTACGATATACATGCATTGATACGTTTCATTGACAATTATCAAACTACGTGTACTTCTCCATATAGAAAAAATAAGTGCATATACGTAAACACAAGCGATTTATTAGTCAAAAATATTTCCGTATATTATTAAAAATACAATCTAAATATAAATAGAAAAGAAAGAACTTAAATATAATTTATTATTGTATATGTCGATCAATATGACCGCTATTTAATATTGCATTTTAAAGTAAAATATTTTTGCGAACAATGTTTGTCTTCTTTAAGAACTTTTTTACTTTCCCGATGAATATAGCTAGAATAGCATGTTGCCACATGATGTGCTTTTTATACATCGCTAGCCGGTAGATGGCGGGGCAATACCAGCACAATAAAGCTTATTCTGTCGCCGACCTCTGCTAAAGAAAGAGAAGAAAAAGAAAGAAGACCTAGACGAAGGAAGACTGGCCGGCCCAACGTGAAACCTCCCGGTGAATGCCAACATCCGCGCTGGAGCAGGAAGCCTGGCTGTCCGCTGAGGGAGCCACTGAGTGCGGACCCTACCTTCCCATCCCAGCTTTCCGGACCGGTCAGGCACGAGGGCTAGCAGTGAAGTTAGAGTCGGACGAGGACCTCTCAACCGCTTCGGCTGCGCTGGCGGAAGACCATCGACGCCGATCCGACACTGCGGGGCTCTGGGAGCTACCATTGCCACGATGTAGTGGGGACCCAACTGCCGCTGAGGGAAAGCTCGGTTCAATTCCAACGAACGAGCTTAACTCCCCGACTACAGTCGAACCGACATCTTCGGAGACCAGCTTCCGGATCCAACAGCCTTACTCAGGGCAATCTCGCAAAACCAATAAACGGCCCCTATTCGAGTTATCACTCCACAAATTTTGAAACAGCCCTTTTCAGGCTCCAATAAGGTTCTAAGATGCCACGTGCTGTCAAAGCCAATCGGCGGCAAGCTGTATTAAAGGGGAAAATGTAATGATTATAACCAAAAAGTTACCAAAAACAAAGATGTATGTATGTACGTATGTAGGTGTGTCGTACTACTTTTGGTCTTTTGTCTAAGCATATTTTCTTGAGGTTTGGCTCAAATATTTGTATATATGGGGTATTGATCTTACGAACATTTTTCTAAATTCGTTCAGGGGGCGGGGGATATTGCGATAAAACCAATTCCGATTTTATTTTGCGGCAGTTTAGAGAAAACATTATTAAAGCAAATTTGTTTCCTACAATACATATATAAATATAAATTTCAACGGTTTTTTGACATTATAGACATCGGAACTAATATGCAGAAAGGTTTTTTTTTTATATAATTTTCCTTTTCTTTAAATTAAAGAAAGAATTAAATTAATTTAAGGTTAAATTTTTTAAGTTTAACCTACATATACGTATATTTTAAAAAAATTTTCTTTTGAAATTTATTCCCCCACCTTCAAACAATATTTATCCTGTTTCTATCTTTTGGAAGTGATAACTTCTATTGGCCCATTGAGCACTTTCGCTTGAAGTCAGAGCGTGGAGAGGGAATAGGCGATACGAAGTATATATAGACCCCAGAAAAAAATTTTTTTTGGTTTTTAAGTGAGATTTAACATCACCTCCCCAAAAAATTTGCACTCCCACAAAAAAAATTTGACCCCCTCTCCAAAAAAAAAAATTCTTTTAGTTTTTAAATGAGATTAATCTTTTTTTTTT
>JAAAKQ030224540.1:0-11396 GCA_010016005.3 Zanna intricata | reverse complement strand
AAATAAAAAAAAAATTTCTAAAAAAATGTCTTGTATCTTTGTTAGGTCGGAAACTTTTCAGACCACCCTCGTATATTAATTATGTTGCATTAATTGTTAACTTATTGTTTTAACTGCATTAATTGTAATGTATTGTTAATGTTAAATTAACAGAGTTATAATCAGGAGATGCCAAGTTAAATAAAAAATAAAAAGATGATATTATAAAAGGAATATTTAATATCATTGTGGGAAATAAGACTAGGTTATGTTACATTAATCAATCTTCACATATTCATAATCTGATAAATAAATTTTTACATTTATGTGAAAACTTATAACATCATTGATAAGTTCCTCAATGAAGCATCATTCTGAAAATGATGCTCCTCCTTTTTTGTAAATGTTAGCCAAGAGAGTAGCTACAATTTGTGAGGTAGATGCTTATCAGATTGCCTAATTCATGGTATTGGGGAACTGAGCACTAAAAACAGTATAATATTTGACGCAGTTTCAATTGAAAATTTCATCGTGTTCTGTAAATTAATGAAAAACGTTTAGTAATCTGTATACAGAAAAATTTCATTGCAACTGATATTTCTGTTTATGAAAATCTCAATATCTTTGAAAAATATCAATGTATTTGAAACTCTCAGTTTATTTATTGATCCCTGTAAACTCTTCTGTTAACGATGTAGTGCTTAATAATTATAGCAAAATAATATACTGCTTACAATTGCTGAAGACAGCTCCTCACCCAGTTTTTTTTTTTTTTTTTTTTTTTTTTTTATGAAATAGGAAAATATAATTTGCAATTTGTCCATTAGTCCAGAAACAAAATTATATGAATTGATTTATACTTTTGTTAATAGATTTTTTTAATATTACAGACTATGTTTTGACTAATGTTACGGTTTTTTATTTCATGTTTGTATCGTACGAGCTATTTTTATTTTTTTCAGGACCGTGTTTTCTAAAATAATTTCTTTTTAGATTAAAAGTTGAAGTTATTCATGATCTAGAGAAAAAAATGATTAATGCCAAAAATTCAGTTCATCAGTCATTACAATAAAGAAGTACCTGAAAGATTACAATGAAGTTTGCACTTTCAAGAGAGCTTAAAAACCATAACTTGAACAAATTAATAAGCCTATTCTCCCGCACTTTCTGAAAAAAAGAACTTAAATTTTCCTGTAACTATCATTGAGAAAATCTTCAAAATTTTAACATTTATTACTAAAATTTTAAAGATTGATAACTAACTTGAAAAACAATGGAGTATTTTAATATGTATTTATTAATTCAACAATTTTAAACTATTAACACAACACATGAAGTATTTTAGAGAAGGGAAGAACATTCTGTACTTATTGATTTCTCTTTAATAAAAGAATTTCATTGCAGTGATAAAAATCTCGCAGTCTTACAATGGTGTTGTAAAAAGATTTGACTATTTACAATATACAAGTAATATCTTACACAAGTATATCTAACTGATTTCAGATTTCTGAAATTAAATTTTCAACTAATAATTATGATATTTTTCCATTTCACTTCAATATGCAAGGAGGTTTTGGTTTAGATTTTTAATTTCTTTTGTGCAATTTCACCAGTAACTCCAGAACAATTCCACCTATTTTCATAAAAAAGTTACTAAATCTGTATCACATCCATGAGTGACAATAGGCACTGGATGTATGAAGTTTCAATAAAAAAATATTTGCACACAATTTTTTCCAAGACAAAAATAAATTAATTATTTGAATTTCTTCAAAAGAGTACCCCATACAAGTAATTCATTAGCAGGTTTGAAAGTATGTTTATCATAAGTTTACATAATCAAACTATATGTAAAAAACCAATTAATATTATTATTATCAATATAATTTAAATAAGATAAATATTTAAAAAGTTATCTTTTTGTGTAGACAGTATAATGCTTCCCTCGCAACTTCATAGTTTCATTACACCTGAAACCTCTTGAAGAGTTGATAATTATTTCTCAACAGAAATAATAATCAATAATAAATATTTACATAAATGTAATAATTTAAATAAATTAAAAAATCTGCTATGTCAGCACATGACTTTCTTTACACCTATTAAATTACATACACACATTTTTTGTTGCACTTCATTTAAACTTATTTCAAGAAAGTTCCTCCAATTCTGTAATAAAGTAGACAGTTACACAATTACTTAAATATTAATTTTTATTAACATCAAATATTTTATACAATTATTAATTCAACAATCTTACATGAAATATTAGAATAGAGTAAAAGTTGTCCCTTTATTACCCTTATTACTAAATCAAAATTATTAGTATCTTCATGAGTTGCTGATTAAAAAAAGTTCAGATTTCTGTTGCGTCATATAAATAAAAGTTAATAATAAAATTTTGTTTAGTGAACTCCTGTATACTGGTTAGAAATGTTAATTTCAACCTTACGGTGTAAAATATTGACTTTTTATTATTGGATTATTTGGTGAATAAACAAAAATGAAAAGGAAACAATCATACTGGAAAAAGAAAGATAACATGAAGAAATGTATCTCAAAAAAAAACGTCAAGAAGATGAAAAGGAAGAAGGTGTTAGGAACAAGGGAAAAATAAAATAATTAAGAAAAGATGAAAATATAAAAAGAAAGAAAATATTAAAACCAAAGGAAGAATAAAAAGAAAGAAAATGTAAAAAGCAAAGGAAGAATAAAAAAGAAGAAAATAATGCAAGCAAAGAAAGAGTAAAAGATTAAGAGAAGATGATAATACAAAGAGGAAGAAAATGTTAAAACCAAGGAAAAAATAAAAAGATTAATAGAAGATGATGAATATAAAGAGAAGGAAAATTTTAAAACTAGAGAATGTGAACATAAATTAAGATCAGAAGAATTATATCATACTACAAGTGATTTGTTTGGCAAAAAAACAAAGAAACAAAATGATGATCAACTCCAACTTAGGGAAAATATTGTATGATAATATCAGAAGAATAATGAACTAAAACAAAATAATTTTTTACAATTTATTAAAGATCAGGCATGTATGCCTCAGTGTATATATTGTTCTTGTGAGGATCTATTATTCAGTCACTCTGTAGTTATCCTTAATGTAGATAAAATTAAACAGAAGTTAAAGTAGAAAATCCAAAAATAATATGATTATAAATTATTATTTTCAATTAATATTTAATAATCAAATCTATTACATATACACATATGTAATAATGCCTATTAAATTATATACATACATTTTTAAATGTACATAAAAATTTTTTCCACTAATAACTTAATAAAAATATTTTTATTGTTACTATTGAATTATTATTTATTGTAATTTTTTTTTACAATCAGAGATTAATAAATCAATAAACCTAAATTAAAAAGAAAGTTAAAAAAAAAAGAGGATGAAATATGATTCAACCGATTTGTACTCTTGTAAGATCCAAATATTTCATTAATTAAAATTTGATTGGCTGAACTCTGGAACCATTGAAAATAAGTACTACTTATAGATCATTGAAAATCTCTCAATAAGGGCTTATTACTGCAGTTAAAAAAAAGTCCAAAATCCAAATTTTTTGGGAATTTGGACTTTTTCAGACACTTTTGATTCAGTCAATTGTAATAAAAACGGGATGTACATAAATGTTACAACAGTCTAAATCCAAAATTTCTGACTTTCCAAAAAAGTCTGATTCGAATTGATGTGCCTTTCCCTTATAAGATCCAAATATTTCATTAATTAAAATTTTATTTGGCTATAACTCTGGAACCAATGAAAATAAGTACCATTTATGAGACATTGTTGAAAAGTGTCAATGAGAGCTTATAGTACAGTTAAGAAAAAGTCCAAAAATCCAAATTTTTTTTTTAATTTGGGCTTTTTCAGACATTACTGGTTCAGTCAATTACAATCAAAAGCTTAGGCACAACTAAATGTTACAACAGTCCTAAAGTAAAATTTTCAAGATTCTATAGCTAACTGGTTTTTTTAGTTATGCGAGATATGTACATACAAGTGTCATGCCAAAACTACTCAAAATAAATTCAGGAATAATCAAAGTCAATATTTCCATTAAAATCTGAAAATCAATATTTTTTGTGATTGCAGTACTTCCTTGTATTTTCTCTGTTGTTTGCACTATTTCCTCATACTTTTATGGAAGTATAAATATGTTATATATTAAAAAATTATTTGAAAGTTATGAATTAAAACAATAATATAGTTTGATCAGTAATATTTTAACATTAAAATTTTAAACTTTTCATAAAGAGTATATTAGATTTTTTGTTTTGGTCATGTAAGGGCATCAATTTCAAGCAATTAAACAAAAGAAAATAATATTATTGAAGCTCTTGTAATGTTACTTCTGAACTAAAGAATTGCACATCAGAAATTATGTTTTCTTATTCTGCTTCTTTCATAAATAAATTATTTATTTACATTTTCAAAAATACGACATGATTGAATATAAGTGGAATAATATAATGTGGGTTTTTTAAATTTCAATGTCTTATTTATTTCATAAATTAAGACATAGTTATTTGTATCTTAACAGAGATTTTGCTGTATTAAGTTAATTTAAACCCTGAAATTAATTAAATTTTTCCATTAATTAACAATTTTGGTCTTTGGATTTTCACTATAACATAATGTAAAATTAGTTAATAGTTCAAATGTTTCCTTGTTTTCTTTGTAAAATTTTTGTCTAGAATTGTAGAATGAAATATGTTCAAGAATAACACTTTGTTAAAGGGATTTTCCTAATTTATTGCTATCTACTACAAATAACTTAAAGCTTCTTCAAAAGTAATTCTAAATATGGTAAAAATTCATGAACCTGATTGTTGACCTTATGATTGCATATTGAATAATATTTCTATAATGTTAACAGAAATATATTAAAAGAGTTTAATTTTGTGTTGCTACTCCTTCTACAAAATCTTTAGACACCAACAGTTAGATAGATTGATGGAAATACCTATGTTTATATGCTTATTGAAGGTTTTATGATCTAATAATGAAAATGATGTAAACAATAATGGTTTCAACTTGACACATTTAAGCACATTTAATTGGTCTTATATTTTAGGACCAAATTTAGGATGTATATTTTACTTTCTTCTTGAGATCATCTGAAGTTACTCTCTTTTCTGTCAATCAAATATTTCTTACATCTCAGCTCATTTATATTAGCAGGTGAAGTAATATTTAAATGTCAACAAAGTTTATTTTTACCTACCTGTTATCTATACTATGGTTTTGGTTGATATTTTAAATTGCAGTATTTTATATAGTTTATTAGTTTAAATGTTATGTTTTGAAAATAATACCAAAATATCCAAAAATATTATTGCAAAAAATATTTAAAAAACTCCTGAAAAGTGAATTATGAAGAAAAATAACTCAGGATTCTGCAAAATAATAGAGGCAGCAAGTGTTGTTGCCATATCCCAGCAGTTCATGAAATAAAGCACAATATCTAGTATTTAGGAGTTCAGATTAGCAAAAGGTTTTTTAAAAATTGAATATGCTATATCCTTATGGAAAAGCCTCAGAAAAGGTACAATCAAGCACCCATACATTACTTTTCATGGGTTGAAGTAATAAATATATATCATTTTAGTTTTCATATTTTAAATGATTTTTTTTTTTTACAAAAATTTAATCTGTAAAAATAGGTTAAATCAGGAATTGAGTGTGTTTTTACTATATGATATAAAATTTGCAGATAAATTCATAGTTATTAGTCCACAAGAAAAAAAAAATTGTATTTAAGTATTTGGATGGTCTGTTTCATAAAATTTCCACTGATTTGAAACCTAAACACAACTTTAGCCAATGTGTATAAATTCAACTAAACAAGGAGAACCTTAGCCTCTTAAACATGCTTAATAGAGAGTTGATATTTTTAGTAATGTTTATAAACATGACTACTGAATTTTTTTTTAAGTCTTAAGATTTTAAAATGATATAATATCTTTTCCAGAAAAATCTGTAACCAAATCAGGTAATCATTTTTTAATTATGAAAAATAATGATCTGCTTTGAAAACAGTGGTAACTATTGTTATTCACTACGTTTATAGAGACTCAGGTACCTGTTATACTCCATATGAAATAACATACAGTAGAAGAGGAGCTGGCTCGGTAATAGATATCACCTTTGTTTCAGTCGCGGATTGTCTTCTGGGAAGTAATGCAGGAAGAAGTGGCAGAAATGGTGCCCAGATTACTTCTAAATACACACTTATGGAGATTTATTTCAAATTGCACCCAAATCTAACTAGTGAGAAAAGAAAAGTACATTGGTGGATATCTTCGCTAAGCAAAGATATCCACCAAGATATCCAATATCGCTAAGCTGTGGAGGAAGGTGCAAGCAGCAAGGTCTTTCCAGTGGTCTAGAAGAGTTCAGAGAGAAGACATATGTAGGGCTGTGGTGAACAAAAGAGCTTGTAATCGGCTTCTTTGCACAGCTATTAAATTAGCAAAGAGAGATTCCTAGAAAAGGTTGACAAAGGAGTTAAATGATGACCAGTGACCATAAGCAAAAATTGCTTATGAAGCAATTTTGTTCACCCCTTCCTTTACTGACTAAGAAACAAGCATGGAAGGCAATTCATGAATTGTTTGAGGTTGACGAAGCTCTGAATACGGAGTTTATTACCACAGAGGTTTGAAGATTTAGCCTTGATGAATTGAAATGGGCAGCTGCAAAACTGAATAATGCCAAGAGTCCAAGACCAGATGGAATTCCTGGGGCCCTTATTAAAGGAGTGGTAAAATACACATCCATGGCTTATATTGGAGATTTTTTAAAATGTATGGAGATGAGTAGTTTTGCCAGAAACTGGAAGGAAGGCAATTTGGCATTGATCTTGAAGTCCTCTGTTGTAGTGCAGAATTGAGCCCTTATTTGTTTGCTACCATTGTTAGGTAAAATCAATGAACGCCTCATTGTTGAGAGACTACTGAGAGAGGTCGAAGGGGCTGGTGGCTTTGACCAATCACAATTTAGTTTTAGAAAAGGCAAAACAACTATTTATGCACTAAGGCTGGTGACAAACTGGATTGGAACGTGCCAGGTGGGCAACCAGGGGACCAGAAGAATTCCTCTGATGGTCCTCTTGGATGTCCACAATGCTTTGAATAGCATTTCCTGGGCTGTTGTGACTGTTGCTAATTGTCACCACTGTCATGGTGAGAAGAAACATTAGTCCATTTGATTGTGGTGGTTAATGATTTCCTGAAAAATAGAAGGCTACAGGTGAAGACCAAGGATGGTGAGATCCAGTTTCAGATGAAACATGGATTCCTGCAGGATCGGCCCTTAGTCCTCTTCTGTGGATCCTCATGTTTGATGGGATCCTCAGGATAGGATATCCAGACAAGATCACCTTTGTTGCATATGCAGATGACCTCGCAGTGCTAGTTGATAATTACTCAGAAATTGAGACAGAAAGGAAAGCCAATTGCACAATAAGAAGAATCAGTGGTTGGTTGAGAGCCCACGGCTTAAGTTTAGCACTGCAGAAGACAAAAATAGCAGCCATAATTGGTCAGAGGAAATTCAACTAAGTTAACATCATGATAAATGGAGTTGACCTGACCACATCTCCTTTTATTAAATATTTGGGGGTATGGTTCACAGGTAATAGTCTGTGCAAAAATCATATTGAAGAGGTTTGTAGTAAGACAGAGAGATGTATAGAGAATTTAAGTAGATTAATGGGCTCAAGATGGGGAACAAAAGTTATTAATGTCACAGGCAACATCCATTATCCTGTATACAATTCCTGCATGGTTTACAGTATTGAATATCAAACAGAATGTTAAAAAACATAATGCATTATGATGAATGAACATCAAATTACTGCCACCTATAGAACTGTATCAACAGAGACAGTCAGGGTTTTGGCAGGAGTTCTGTTAATGCAACTCAAGGCACTACAGATTAAAAGGCATTGAATTGATGATACAAGAATGACAGGAATACTTTGGACTGCATCTACAAAAGGAATTTCAATTAAATACTCATTCCAAAACTCAGACCGTGGCTGGAGAGGAAGCACGGGTGCGTAGGATACTATTTGGTGCAGCTCCTCTCTAGTCATGGAGGATTTAGAGTATACTTTCATAAATGTGGCAGATGTGAATTCTTAGAATGTATATATTGTGGTGGAAATAGGACACTGTTGACCACATGTTCTTCAAGATGGGAGTTGCAGAAAAGACAGTTAGACCTTCAGAATATAACACCAGATAATATAATAAACTATATGTTGGGATGCCGAGATGCATGGCTACAGATTGCTTGTAACAAACACGCTTCAGGTCAAACAGCTAGAATTCTGTGAATGGAGGGATATAGAGTGAAAAAAAATTATTATTATTATTATTGGAGAAAAGACTTGAATTGGTGGAGGTACCAGTATTTGTATGGGTATTCTCATTTGAATGGGCAATGCGGAAGGTAAGACCTGGTGGAAGGGGTGGGACCCGGGAATGGTATAGCCAGATCTGGTTCACCTCCTGAAAAGATCCAGACCTGGCAGGTCAACTTGCCATGTTGGACATACAGCGGGTAGGCAGTAAGGCTCGCAAAAGACACCCCCTGGGTTGTGCAGTACTTGAATGTAGGTCCGACTCAGGGGACAGGAGTAAAAAAAAAGGTACCTGTCATTAAGATAAAAATTAAAGAACCTAGATCCAGAACAAAATGGAGTGAGCCAAAGATAAGATATATATCCACTTTTTCAAAATCTTTTCATTAAAGAATTTTGAAGGAGTAAAAATCTTAGTTAAAAAAAAGTGATTTGTTAGAAGAAAAATTAAACTTGAAAAAAAGAAGTACAAAAAGGAAAAACTAAAAAAATTAAACTAAAAAATAAAAAAAATTAATTATTAAATATCAAATAGGAAAATATAATATACCAGAAATCAAAGACCAGATTTTCATCATGATAAAGGTGTTTAATCAATCAAAAGACTACTCTTTTAATTCTCTGACCAACAGAAGCAGGTATTGTTCAATGTATCACCTGTTTTTATTATTTTTTTACTTTGATTTTAATCTGATTTAGTAGTTAGCCAACGGAAGTTACACTGATACAAAGTGCACTGATAGGTAACTGTTTCTATACTACAATGTTTATCCTTTAGTTAATTATGTCATATTCTGAGAAAGAAATGCCTAACGTTGATCAGTATCAAAAAAAAGGCAGAAATAACCTATTGCCACAGAAAATAATGTATAGTTTAATGTATTTTTTTAAAAATTAAAAACATACTCTGTAAACAATGTATTCTACCATTGATTTAAATCAATAATCCCAGTATTTTCTCAGCCATAGAAAAATATGGTATGCAACTCTCAGTAGTGGCCATTAATGCACTCTTGCAAAGTTTACAACATAAGCCTTTACGAGTATCAAATTTACTTCACACTCTTGCATCATAGTTATTGTTAGAGGCTGTTTGCATAATGTACTATTTTGTGATTTTTCTTAAATTGTATAAATTTTAAGAATTATTCTTCAAATTAATTTTTTTAAAGATTTATAAAACTAATTACAATTTAATACTATCTTACAGTTATTATGATAATACCATATCAAACATGGAAGATGGAGGTGCATTCATGCCACCGGCTTCTAAGAGACCTCATCACTCACATGCTCAGTCTGGTTTATTGTTTCCTCTGACACACCATTTATTACCTGGAATGCCACCCGAGTATCCACCAACTTCAAATTTCACTCATTCATCGAGCTCTTCCTCATCAATACATCGAGATGTTGATGATACCAGACATAGACTGGTTGGATCAACTGCTGATGAAGAATGGAAAAATATACATGTAGTAAGTAAATTACAGGATAAAAAGAATTAATTCACTGGCTGTTGTTAAGTTGCTAGCAACTTAGAATTTTAGTATTTGTTTATAACTTTTCTCTACTGTTTTGATCATTAAAATCAATCTATGTCTAGGTACTTGTTTACCTCATTTGATAAATAATTTTGTTAAATGAATCAATTCATTCATTAAGAAAATTTGAATTCATTTGATAAATGAATCTGATCTTTCTACTCTTACCATCAGTCTTGAAACAGCAGAAGTATGGAGAAAACATACATAAAAAGATGTATATAAGTAAACAGAAGAAAAAGAAAACATATATGAAAGTAACAGTTGTAAAATGAATTTTATTACCTTTGTTAAGTATTGACATAATTTATGTGTGTTGCTATTTAATCAAATCACAGAAATTCACTATTAATAGTAGTATTGTATAATGAAATTGCACACTATTTTATTGAATAAAGAAAATAAAAACAAGAAACAGCAAGAAAATAAAAAGACCAAAACATACTATGACTACATATAAGTGAATTTATTAAATAATACAAACTCTCACAGAAAAAAAATTTGTATACAATATATAATACACTTCTCATTTCACGCAGAAGTTTTTACTTATTTCTATTTGCTCAAATATTTTTACAAAATTTAATTCTATTATCTTTTCAAAATTAATTTAATTAAAAATGCTGTACAACAAATGAAAAATACATAGGCAAATATTATGTGGTATCACTGTATTGTTGCCATGGTAGAAATATAGTGCAAACAAGGGTCAAATATTCCTCTCTCATTTGTAAGCAGACTACATCCTGACTATCATTTATTATAGAGCATGATCATAAAAGAAAGTATTACAATATTCTAAACCTCATCTTATTCAAAATACTTGATAAACACAACTTCAGAATCTACAGAAAATCCACCACATGAGATATATTTATTCTCAACACATCTAATTATCCTACATAACACAAACATGCAGATTTTCACAGTAATTTCATTACCTGTTAAATATGTAAATAAGTCAACAAAAATAATGAGAAAAATAATAAAAATTTACTGTAATGAAAAACCCAAATACATGTTGTTGGCTACACTTATTAACTTATAGACAATATTTTATATAAAACAAGTGAATCAAGAAAACATTGACAAAAAAATAGGTGATTTTAACGAATATCAATCAAAATTCATAAAACAGACAAAATACTCATAATCACATGGCATTAACAAAGCTTGTATCAATATATAGAGTAACTCAATATCAAATATATATATACATACACAGTAAAAAGAGTTATATAAATATATATATATATATATAGAGTTAAAATAAAATATTCTAAATATTGCTCTAAATAAACCAAATACGTTGTCATCCAGAGACATAAATAACGTATACAAGTAAAGTATTACAAACAACAAAACAAAACTTTCACACACACAAAATACAAATTTTACATATACTGTGTGTTTAATACATTAGATCAATACAAAATTAATACAAATAAATTAAATTTTACAAAAGCAATGAACTCCATGAACA
>JAAAKQ030224518.1:0-11397 GCA_010016005.3 Zanna intricata | reverse complement strand
CTTTACTAGGATTTGAACCTTAGAATCCTCGACTTCGAAATCAGCTGATTTGCGATGTCGCGTTAACCACTAGACCAGCCCGGTGAAGGAAACTACTGTTAAATTCTCATTACGTCATGGAAATAACAGAGAAAAATAATTAAACTTTTTTTTTAACCCTCTTACAATCAACAAAAATGAAATTTCTTAAGATCTTTCGGTTATTTTAAACCATCATCAGGAAACTAAAATATTACAATAAGTCAGAGATTAAAATGAGCATACAGTATGAATGAATGCAACAGTATAATTTGAGTATGAGTGAATGTCAACAGTTTAGTTTGAGTATTACTGTTGACATTCAGTCATAACTGTATCCTCATTTTAATTTTTGACTTATTTTGATAATCTAATTTTCTGATGATTGTTTAAAATAACCAAAATATCTTGAGAAATTTAATCTTTGTTGTTGGTAAGGTGGATAAAAATTTTAAAAAATTTTTTTAACTATTTAAATACTAGCAGAAACCATGTTTAAAAAATTTAACAAAGAGAACGTACTTATTTGAAATGAACTCTAAAAATTTCATTTGATATTATTTAGAAAGTATCATTAGCCATTACAGTTCTAGAAAACACGGGAGATTGATTATTAATTCCATGACTATAATGTAAATGAATTTTGTTCCATTATCTGATGTTATGAAACTTAAAATTTAATTTTTCATGAAGAGCTCTAAAATTCAACTATTTACGTAATCAACTTTCTTTCATAATCAACTTTCGCGATTTTTTACATTTCGTTTAATTTCTCCCACATTCAATTGATCGTATTTCAACTTTTGTTCTTTTTTTTTTAAGGTGATACACAAAGTAACTTCATTATAAAACGAAGTCTCAAATAAATTTTATCGTACGTAAATAATATTTTAAAACTTCCAGATATCACCGTTAAGAAAATTTGCATTCATGAAATTTCTATTATTTAAAATAAATTATAAATAATTAGATTGCATACGAAAACCAAGGACGATCTCAGGAGATTTATTTACAAAATAAACGAATCAATTTCTTAGAGATTACATTTTATAAATAAAGACAATGACGAATTAAAAAAAAATGTCTAATATAATATTTTTCTTCTAAAAATTCAAATTACGACAAATTTTTCTGTTATGATATATTTAAAATCGTAACTTTTTAAAATTAAAGTCTTGATTTTTTTTAATTTCTATTATTCTGAAATTTTCAATTATTTCTTTATTAATATCGATGTAATTGAAGGAATCTTTTCAAAGTCCAGAGTTTTACAAATGAAGTTTTTAAGTTTAAAGAAGTCATGAAAAATTGAAAATAAATTTTTGGGAAAACAAGCGAAAACGGGATACATAATTTGACAATTTTCGATTATTTAACAGATCTTAAGAAAAGTTGTAACTCATAGTTATAACAAAAACAAAGAAATTCTTGCGCACTTCTGCACAAGAAGACCCATTTTTCTATATTTTATTTTGTATACTATATTTAGTGTAATAATTTTGTATAATTTTTTGCGCAAAAATGATACAAAACATAAATTAAATGAGAAAATTAAAAGAAGTATAATTTTTTATTTATTTAATATTAAAATATATATTTTGTGTATTAGAAAATTAAACTATTATCACCGTAATTTTATGAAATAATTAATATCGCATAGACCTTAGACAAGCATCAAGTATCAACTCGGCTCACCATTGAGACTCACTACACAGGCTGGCGAAGTTACTGACATCGCATGTGAAGAAGAATCTTCAGAGGAATGGGGCAATAGTCTGCAAAATTAAAATCGTTCTCAAAACGCATTGTTTGAAGATTATTGAGAGGTTGACAGAGATTTAGAAATGCAGAACCTATAACAGATAATAATGCTGTGGCTTCAGTACAGGTAGAAATAGATAGCGACGTAGATAATGACAACGAAGGTAACCATGAAGACATCAAACCGTCAAATATTCCAGAAGTTTTAGCGGTAATGAAAACCGTTTGCCGGTTTCTCAGTTTTACAGAAATTGATAATTAACAAACAAAGAGTGTTTGTTTTGATTTAGAAAACAACCTTCAAAAATTGTATTACAACACTAATGTCCTAAGCACAAATCAAAATAACCGACGACTTTTTGCAGAACTTACAATTTTTATCTATTTTCTTTTACTCTACCGTATTTGTATTTATTATTGTACATTTTTTTGTATTTTTTATATTATTTTATTACGGAAATAAATTATAATTTTCAGTGATTATTATTTTACTTTATTACAATACCCATGTAGATGGCATTTTAAAATTATTAACCACTAATTTACCTAACATCGGTTAAAGTGACTGTCGGTTATAATGATCTAAAATCGTGGTTTCTTGGAGGCACTATAAACGATTTTTACTGTTCAATACATTTAAAATTTCTTAACAGGTAAGTTTCACGATGAGTATTATTATTATTTTACTTTGCAAATGCAAAAATATTTTAAAAGAAAATCATAAAAAACGCATGCTTACAAAGTTGTTAAATATGGTATGAATTTTATAATATCACAAGCTAATGTAGGAATAAGTAACAGATTAAGATACCGGCATACAAACGTTTTTAATAATATCCCAAATTAAGTAAATATTTATTTATATTTTCGCCTTCAAAAAAGTCACCTCGGGCGCAAAACGAATAAAATACAAGTTGCAAAATTTACCTATACAAGATGCAAAATTTCCTCAGAAAAGACGGCAAAAGATAATCCAATGACGTCACATATTCATGGTTTCATATTGTAGATTACACTAATGTTTCACCTCCCCCTCCCTGATTACACTAAAGTATTACCGTCCCCACCACATTACACAAATGTTTCACTGATACACTACCTGATTCCACTAAAATATTTACGTCCCCTCCCAGATTACGCTAATATTTCATCACCTCCTCGCAGATTTCTTCAGTAACCAACGAATCAGAATAAAATATATTACTAACCAATCATAAGTACTAATAAGATGACAAATTAAAAAGTAATAAATTTACACCAATCTCAAGGTGTAAGAAACTGCCCAATCATTGAACAGTAAATTCCAACTGATAATAATACCTCTCTCTAAACCAATCATATCAATAGGAATACAAAATCGATATAATTAGTAAAATTGAGAATTACATGACATATGTAAAAAATTGTTACATTACATTAAAATATGAGAAATATCCTGGCATTACACTCACATGTGCAAGAAATCGTGCATTATACACAAATATGTGAAACATTCTTGCATTACACCCAAATATACGAAACATCGTGGCATTACACGCAAATTTGCGAAAAAATCGTGGCATTACACTCAAATAAGCAAAAAATCATGTCATTACATTAAAATATGCGAAGAATCTTGGAATTACACCAAAATATGCAAAAAAGAATCCCTCTCTTATAATTAATCATCGCAGTCATCAAACAAGATTTTTAATTCCCTCAGCAAAGACGAAAAAATAATGCAGTGACATTACATATACATTGTCGCATAACGAAGATGACACTAAAATTTCGCCGCCCCTCCCTGATTTTTTTTTTTTGTTTTGGTCGGTGGTGAAGGAATGCCATTTACGTACGCCACTACGAGTGTGTCGAGCTCGGACCCAGGACGCTATTCGTCAAGGGCTAGCTAACAAGTTAACAAGTTCTGCCAAGGTGTTGTTAAGCGTATATAGCCTGCCCCACACCGACTAAAACTCCCTCACCGTTCTCATCCTCCTTGAGACCGGACCCGCAATTAAGCATTACTCAGTCTCGGGGAGGTGCCTTTGGGTTCTGAGGTTGCAGAGTCCCCATGCATCATCATCGCCATCCACCCGAGCAAGCCCGGACAGATGACAACTCAGCAGAGGCCTATCCATCACCCCTTCCCCCTCCGGTCTGTTTCTTCACCACACTATTGTGGGCTTTATCTATGTTCGTCTTCTTCATTCTTCGTCGTTGGTATCACACACTCATTCGTTCATCACATTCATTCATTTTAATCCACACCACACTTTAGGTGTATGTGTGGGTGTTCGTGTATGTGTGTACTCAATTGTATATCTGTTAATATTTGTGTGTGGCCATCCCTGCAAGCAGGGACGCGCGACGACTCAGCAGGAGGCTGTCCTCCCCCCAACTCCTTCGTGCGATGAAGAATTCTGCTTTAGGGTCTCTCTGAGCTTATTCAGACTCCTCTTCTCCCGCACTCCTCTGCCCCCTCCCTGATTACAATAAAGTATCATCACCCCCTCCAGGATTATACAAATGTTTCATCGAGACCTCCCTGGTTACACTAAAGTATTTCAACCCCCTCCCAAATTACACTAATATTTCACCGCTTCCTCCGAGATTACTTCAGTAACCATCGAATCGGAATACAGAATATTCCTAACCAAGCACAAGTTTTTCCTTCAATGTCTAGTTCATCTTATTTTAATTAGTATGAAAAATTTCATGTAGGTTAGTTATGTAATAATCATAAAAGCATCAAGTTTATTCATAGTTGAAATTATAATATAAAATTACAAAAATATAGTAATTATATATTACAAGAATATATATTCAAATATTCTTCTCTAATGATATATTCGAATTTCTTCGAATATATCGAAGATGGCTAGTGAAATATTCATATAAATTTTTGATGTACATGAGATTTAAACTTCTTCACTTAACAGGAAATAGATTTTCAGAATATCCTTAGTGGTGGTTGATGTGAAATATATCTTCCATGCACAAAAAATTTAAAAAAATTTATTATCAATAATACAAATGTGTAGGATAAAACTTAAATAGCAAAATAAATAGAATAATAATAAACTATAAGAATAATTTAATAAATTTGAAGATTAAAAAAACTATTTTATGCACAATGAATAAGAAACTACTACTATTAAATTTTCATCTCGTCACGTAAGTAACAAAGTTGCTTAATCGAAATTAACTCTAAAAATGTAATTTGGTTGTATACATAAAGGACCATTAGCCATTAGTTCTAGATAATCCGCCGTCGGGATTAACTATATTCTATTTCCTCTTACTCAAAAATTCAAATTTTTTCTTTTTCTATTATTTTTATTATTATGCATGATATCTATACCTCTTGCAGTCCATAAATATTAGTCAATAATCACTTTTACCACTCACTTTTTTGTGAAGTGGTTTATATCACTCACTTTATGTCATTATTTTCAGTATCAAAAGGCATACTGAATTCATTCAGACAAAGGCAACATACTCGTATTTAAAAATTGAGGGAGGTTCAACAACAACAACAAGTGCGGATTGTGTAGTTACAAATTTAGTTATATTTTATGATTGTTTGAAATTGTTTCCACAATCTTGGATATGCCATACTAAATCAAACCTTTTTTTTTTAATAGGAAAGCATATCATGTGATGCAAATGATTCACGTGTTACGTGTAGGGGACATGGGATTGATTTTATTATAAACGTTTAGATGTAAAAGGTACGGCGAAAACCGTTTCTCGATAAATGTCTTTGTTTTTGAGTTAAAAATAATCAAATTTATGAATAGGAAAATCTTGGTAGTAATAAAACGAAGTAGAATGTCCCATACTAACATTTTTACTTCTAATTACCTTCAGAATTACATCCAATAACAAACTTCAAATACTTAATTTTGGAATTAATTGCCCAAACTCTAATAATAACAATAACCTTTTCAATAATAAATAGTAGCAATAAGGAATAGTAACCAATAATTTGCAACACTACTACGAACGAAATGTGTAGGTAAACTTATATTATTTACTTTAATTATCAATTAAGTAACTAAATTATAATGTGTAATATTCACGTTAACTCGTATCATGTTTACCTGCGATACAATTACATCTCTTTTCAAGTCGTCATTATTTTCAGGTTTTTTTCTGCAAAAATTATGTGTTTGTAATTACGTAGATCCATATGTGTTTCTACTTCCCAGAATTCATCTTTTTTGAAATATGAAGCCGTTTCCTTACAGTTCATAATTCATATATATTCGTATATATGTATATATAAGCATACGTATATACGGGCATTTTATATATATATATATATATATACCCACACACCATTCATATCGCCGCTCATATATACCATTCATACGGACACATTCAGACATTAACTATCCTATCATTAATGTGTTTAATCAGATGGTTAAATTGTTCGGTGCAAAAAATTATGTATGATATTTTGTATCACTCTAAGACAGTTCCACTGGCTTCTGTTGAGGGTTTTGTGTCGGAGAAGGTACAACTTGGAAGAGTTGTTATTTATTTTCAAAAAATAATTATTTTCTTATCACTGCCTTTAAATACACACATATTTACACATATTAATTTTTGTTATTGTTTTTGATATAATTAATTGAGAGTTCTTTAATTTAATTCTTTAAATTATTTTTTATAACATTCTTTCAATTTTTTTTTTAATTTTAATTAACCTACGCCCATGTACGCAATTAAAACTTCCTTTTTGCTCTTTAGTTGTAGCCTTACATCAACAATGTACACCTTATCCAAGAAATATTATAACAAATTAAAACCCCGATATTGTAATTTGTATACCCTATATATCGTATAGATTTATAAATATCATATTTCAATTGATTTTTGAGAATAAAGTTATGATAATTTTACTAATCTGTTACTTCTCTTATTTTCCATTGAAAATAAAATCCTGTTAAATATTTTTTTCGATTTTTACTAAAACAAAAAAAAAGTACATCTTTGATTTTGCTGATGTTATTAAATAAAACATTATCATGATTAATAATATTAATGTAAAATTTTTATTGTTTACTCTTCTTTATCAGTGTTGGATTTATAAACCAAGGCTTCAGTTCCATTAGGTTTTATAGACAGGCTGAAACGTTTTAAAAAAATAAACGTGATAGAAAATACACGTAAATAGCTGATAATCACATCTTTGCATTAAAAAATATATAAAAAATTTTTTATTTTACAGGTTCTATAATAATAAGTATTTTTTTTTGTGATAAATTATTTAAATGATGAACAAATCCGGTGATTGACTTGTAAAAAATTGCAAATTTTGTAAATCAAATTATCAAATGATTGGTGGATTATTTAATTATAAAAATTTGATAATCTATCAAATTGATGATGGTTTTACAATGTACTACTACTGCAATCCGTTCAGTAATAGAACCTTACAATTTTATTAGTTGGCTGAATTTTATCAAATCTTTCAGTTTCATTTTTTTTTTCTAGTTCATGTTACATTTTTATAATTGACGTAGATGAAATATCTGGGTATGTAGTCAGTTAATCGCCTGTTTGATTGGCATAGATCCATAAATATAAAAAAATTAGAATCTCCCCCCCCCCATCGCGGTTTCACCTGCACTATGTGGTTTCTTGTCGCGGTCAATTTTTATTTTTATTCTATGTTTTTTAGTGAAGTAATCGGAGGCAAATGCAGCCAGTAACAGAGGCAGTTTCTGTATTGGTTGAGCCACGTGCCGTACACCGTCGCATCCCTTAAAAAATAAAAATTAAAAAAACCTCGAAAGTTGTTTTTAAATATATATCTGGAAATATTTACGTGCCCAAAATAATAGAATATTCCCCTCCCGGCTTCGCTCTTGCTCTACGATTACTTGCGTTTTCCGTCGCAGTCAGAGGATATTTAGTTGGTCATGGTTTAATATGTTCGTCGTGGTGTGTTTAGTTGCAAGTTTCGTTAATAAAGATAAGTCGTTCAGTGCAAAATACTACTTGGATAGGTAGAAAATTTTTTACAATCATAGGATAATAATTATTAATAAATCAATATATTTAAATTTAAAAAAAAAATGTTAAAAAAAAGAAATGAAATCGAATTCGTACCGATGTTCCTTCCCCTTGAAAGATCAAAATTAAATTTTTTTTTGGCACATATAAAATAACTATAACTCTGGAACCAATGAAAATAAGTACAATTATATTTCGTTGAAAAGCTCTCAATGAGGGCTTATTACTGCAATTAAGAAATAATCCAAAATCTAAATTTGTTAGATTTTAGGCTTTTTTTGGACATCTTTGGTCAAGTCGATTGCAATCAAAAGAGGAGGTGCATTTCTAGATTTACAACATTCTTAAATCCAAAATTTCAAAATCTTACGGCTAATGGTTTTTAAATAATGAAAGATGTATATTGTACGCACATACGTACGTACGTATACAGACGTCATGCCGAGACTAATCAAAATGGATTCAGGGATATTCAAAATGTATATTCCAATTGAAATCTGAAAATAGTTCTCGCGATTACAATCTTCGTTTACTTAGTACAAGGAAGAAATTACTAACTTTATATAAATTAAATTTGTTTTTTACTAAATTATATTAAAATGAAATTTAAGTGAGAAAATGTACCTTTCTCCTTGATCCTGAGAAGAACGCAGCCTCAGGTATGTTCAGTTGCAAGTTTCATTAATAGAGATAAGTCGTTAAGTGCAAAATAGTACCTGGACAGGTAGATGTTTTACAGTCTGTATTTATTTATTAGTAATGTTTAAAAGACTACTGTCTGATAATGATAGTACTCGTAAATCATGGCTGAAATACAAGGTCGTAATTTAAAACTGAGAACAGTAAACTCATGAAAACCTGAAGTTATTTATTTATTATTCTGCGTGATCATAAATTTAGTGTTAAATCTTTGCTAAGATACTTGAAAATCACAATGAATAATTTTAATTAAAATTGTTTCCATGATAGCTTACGAAGAATACATAAAAAGAAGGGACTACATAAAAAGAAGGTAACCAAAGAACAGAGACGATATTTCCGTGAAGATTGAAGCTTACACGGAATTAGAAACTAAGAACGTGTAAGGAAGAAGGAAATTATGCATGAAATTAAGTGACTCTTCACTTTAATTATAATTCTTTTGCTAATATTCCTTTACTTCTCTTTCGCTCGATGTAAATATTATTAGTTTATAATCCTATTCAGTAAGAAGAATATGATGTATTTAAGATATGAAATTGTTTTTAAAAAATTTCATTACGGTATTATTATATAGTATATAAAATGAATTGAATTGTGTTTTTAATCTTGGAAGTTAATCTGTTAGCGATTTAATTTAAAAACAGAGGGTTTTTGAAGTCCTAAGGTAGTAATATGTATTAGTATTATTAGTTGCAGGAGTGAGCATCGATAGTATCGGTAACAATGCAAGAGACACACGGCTAACAGTAGGGCTGGGTGAAGCAATCAGGCCGTGTTGTAACGTAATTGAAACGGGGACCCCTACACGGAGCCTTAATCAACACCCTGTTGGCGGGAATGGATAACAATTTGCCCGGGGAGAGACGGAAACCTTAACTCGCGGTGAACAGTTTTTGTCCGCTTCAGCAACTTTGTCTAGTTGGACGTAAATGTTCTTCTTCTCGTTTGCTCTTCACCTCTTCTTCTACTCCTCTCCATTCTTCCTGTTATATCACCCATCCCCTTCAACTCCCTTCCCCCGATAACCCTCCTACCACACAATTTATCACTCGACACTTCTCTATTGTCCTCCTTATCGACCAGTCTTTTTCATTCTCTTTCTCCGCTTTATTTCTTGCTATCTTGTCGTTTTATTCTCTTTTCACCTTAAAACTTGCGCAATACAAGCTTGACTGAGCTGAAAAGGACACATTCGTTTACAGCGTAATGTGTAAATATTTTGTCGGATTTTGAAGTAATCACTATTTGTATGATTACAGACGTTGCTTCCTATTATGTGATTAATAGTATTTTATCTGTTTCACAAAATCCCTTATTATTCTTTCACATATCTTTATCTCTATTTCTTCCTTTAAAAATAGATATTTTTATTAAAACGTACGTTACGAATGTAATAAAAATAATATTAAAATATATTTATATTTTTCATTTTATCTAATAAAAATTATTATTATAAATTATTATTATTTATTATTTTATTTTTTCATTTTATGATAATTTGATAAATTACCTATTCTTTTAATGAAACACTGGTATATGTAGTATACTCTTTTAAGTGTATTTTTTTAAGCTATATCAATTCGCTAGTATATTTTTGAATTATGTATATTCAAACCTAAATTACTATTAAGTTTAAAACCCATCTTAATGTATCCAAGTCACATTTCATAATTAATTTAATACATTATATCCATCTACATAACTTATTTTTATATGGTATTTACTTGCTTTTATAGCGTTTCTGCTCTATCTTAAGAAAATACTCCCTGGAGATCATCATCACATCAAAATAAAATGGAAAACGAAAAAACAAACACACACGTATACACCATAACATAATCAACAACATATAAATCACGCACGAACGCGACCTGAACACACCTTACGTGGACGTGTGTATGAACACCACGCATCCACGTAGAGCGTACTGTCGCTCTACGTGTACGACAATGTGCCCAGTCCGTGTTTGTGAGTGGTTTGATGTGTTATTGATTGTGTTATGAATTTGAGTGAATAAGTATCGGTTTGGGTTTTCGTTTTCCATTTTATCTTCATATGACCACCAGTGAGTGATTTTTTTTTAAGATAAAGCAGAGTTCCGAAAGAGTTAAGAAGATACCATAGAGAAAGTTCACGTAAACGGATATAGTTTATTAAATGAATTACTATTGCCGGCATCAGTGGCGCGAGTGGTAGCATCTCGGCCTTTCATCCGGAGGTACCAGGTTCGAATCCCTGTCAGGCATGGCATTTTTCACACACGCTACAATTCATTCATCTCATTCTCTGATGATATACTTAACTGTGGTCCCGGAGGTTAAAAAAAAAAAAAAATAATAATTATTATTAAGTAAATCTATTTCGTTTTTTTTTTTAAAGTTTGTGGAAGTAGTCTTCTAATAGTTTTGTAGTAAGTTAATTCCAGATAATACAGAAGGGATATCATTTAAATTAAAAGCCTACATTGTGAATTAATTCACTTTAAGATATTTTTACTATTTTTTCATCATTATCATTGCTTAATATTGGATTATTACAGAGTAATCATGATGTAGTCTAATGTCTCTCTAATACAGAGATTCCCAACCTGTGGTACGCGTACCCCTGGGTTACGCGGGGTCCCAGAGGGGGTACGTGAAAATTATATTAGTAATGGCGGAAATACTGAGAAGTTAAAACAGTTAACTTATATAAATATAATGTTATATAACTTGTATAATGTTTTATGTCTATAATATGTAGTTTAAAATGAACCTTACAACTAATAAAGTAAGTTAGTTAACGTATAGCTAGACTACGAGCGTTGGGTTGGTAAAATACAGTACATTCGTTTGTAACCCACCGGGTTGGTCTAGTGGTTAACGCGACATCGCAAATCAGCTGATTTCGAAGTCAAGAGTTCTAAGGTTC
>JAAAKQ030224507.1:0-11397 GCA_010016005.3 Zanna intricata | reverse complement strand
GCCTGACCGGGATTCGAACCCGGGACCTCCGGATGAAAGGCAGAGACGCTACCACTCCGCCACGGAGGCCGGCATATCTTGCATAAATCTTGCTCTGAGAAATGGTAACTGACAGGAGATTTTTAACATTTTTTAATCGATGTGGAACTGTATAGGTCAGAAAGTGTATTTTTCGTGTTTATCGACATTCATAAAAAACATGGGAGGTACTGGACCCGATTTGAATGATTCTTTTATAAATTTTTTTACTGAATTTGAGAACGGTTTAAGCCGTAACTTTATCCATATCACTCTGTTATTGGATGAGCAGTAAGGTTTAATCCTAAGGTTCGAAGTGTGGTCTAACCTTTTATATCTATAATGCTTATGGCTCTTCACACTGTCACCAACCTCAACAATATTCTACTTTTGAGTTCTAATTAAAAATACATTTTAGCTTCCCTCTACCTAGATGTAAAGTGGTTTAGGTACACTCATTACACGAATAAAGGATGCGTCTATCAGGGCCCCAAATCAAAAGAATGTAGTGAATTTCTAAAGATATTCGAAATATACAACAAATCAGTCAATCGATCACGGTTCAAATTAAAAAAACATCACATTTTAATCTTGTGATATTTCAAAATATAATAAAAAGATTTAAATATTTTAATTTAATTTATAAAAATCACGTAACTCTTTTATAAATACTTAATAGAAAATGTATTGGTTTTCGTTCTTTTTTTTATTGTTGTAGGAATGAGTTATTTCTCGTTACGCGCGCTATCTGTGTAATTTGTATGTAATTAATTTCTTTTTAACTTCGTTTAGATAACGTTTCCTTATATCTTTGTTTCATTAAAAATTGACACAAGATCACTAATTTACTTTTATTTTTATTAGTAACAAAAAAAAGAATTGTTGGATAAAGCGAATTAAATTCACTTAACTCTTCGGGAAACGTTTTTCTAACTTCCACACTCACAAACAAAATATTTAATGAGTGAAAATACAATTTGAAATAATTTTCCTAAGATACTTATCTTTTTTCATTTCGATCAGGGAACGTGCAGGGTTCCCTTTAATAGAAAAATTATTTTTTTTACATGATTTACTAGTTACGGAAGTTTTTAGCGAAAAATTTCCAGTGATGAAAATTAAAACAAATGGAATTTTAAAACATTTTCAAAGAAACGTTTTCTAAAATTTCAAATTTGTTTTCCTTTTCCATTCATGCAGAAAGTTTTTTTTTTTTTTTAAGTCTAATGCTACTTTTTTTTCATTAATAGATTTTTCAAGGAAAAAGAGTTAAAGAAAATGAAATTTAAAAAATTTTTTCTTTCATTTTTAAAAATTTTGACTGAAGATTCTAATTTCTGGATGGTTGATAAAAACTGTACTGATTATTAAATCTCGTAATAGTTAAAATATATGTATTTAAAACTGAGGGAAAGTACTCCAAATTGTAAAAAATAACCTTCTCCAACTTATGTATTTTTATATTTCTTTGTTTAGAAGTTTTCTCTGATCAAAAATTTTATCAGTCTTTTTTTTTATCAAAATCTTATAAAAAATTATTGTATGGAATTTTTAAAACGTATAACACATACATAATACATGTATATAATTAGCAAACATACAATGTGTTTTGATTGGCTTTATACATCACAAATTTCTTTATTTTTTTTACATGATTTACTAGTTACGGAAGTTTTTAGCGAAAAATTTCCAGTGATGAAAATTAAAACAAATGGAATTTTAAAACATTTTCAAAGAAACAAATATACATGAAAATACAAATATTCATGAAATATTTGTATGGCAGCTTGTGTAATTAAATCCATTATTTCTAATCATATTTATTTTTTAAATTAATAAAGGAAGAAAAGAGATATTGAGGGGGGAAAATTATAACCTGAAAATTTCCTAACGATTAAATAATTATATCTAGATTGTGTTTTCTTCATCTTATTTATGCTTGCATGGTTTTCATATTTTCGTCTGTAAAAAAATGGAAAATTATAGAATAATGTTAGTTACAAAAAAAAAAAAAAATTGAGAAATTAATTTTTAAGGAAATTCAACACCTTGTTTTTAAATGTACATCACCACCCAGGTAGAATTCTCTTATAATAAAAATACAGTTTTAATCCTTATGTTCCAAATATGTCTTTAATTTAACGATCAAAAGCGATCTGTAATGTTTAAAAAATCTAAAAATTTCAACAAATATTGATAAATTACTATTAAAAAAATAATTGTTACATCGGTATTTATAAGTTTATAATTTTACGATATTTATTTTATTTTATTCGTTAATTACAAATTTTATCAGTTTTTCAAAAATAAAATTTATAACTTTTAATTTAGTAGACACTTTTATAATAGAAATTTATAATATATAATTTTTTGTGTTATTTCTAAAAAAAAAAAAAAAAAAAAAAATGTTAAAGCTGAATTATTCTTTTTAAAAATGATTCTTTTGTTCTTCCAATTTTTAAAAAGTTATGTCACATTATACTACAAATGTAGCCTAACCATAAAAATTGGAATTTATTAATTTCTTGTTTCACACATTACTTACGAAAACTCCTATCCTTTGGTGTGTATTTTAATCTGAATTTTTTTTATTTACAAAAACTACAGTAAAATGCCTTTTTTGTAAAACGTTTTTCTCTTTCTAAGTGTAATGCCAGTTTTGATATTTTTACTATTTTTTTTTTAAATATTCTTGAAAAAACAAAAATATTAATTTTCCATATTTTTGTTTTAATTTAATATAAGCACTATCTAAAATCGTGCAAATGTGTTCTTTTATATTAAGTTAAAAAAAGAAAAGAAAAAACCATTACGACCTTATGCAAAATTTTAACCGGGTTGTAATTTTTATCAGGTTTTGGTTGAAATTTTACTGTAGAGACCGAAGAAAAATATTGAAAAATAATTTGTCACTTTTATGCTTTATAATTATAACAAAAGTAATATCATTAGATACATTTAAAAAAAAAAAAAAATTAATTGTAATTTAAAATAAAAGAATATTAAGAGATAACTTTATAATTTTCCTGGGGATACCAGTTTATGTAATTTATTTTTGAATAAACTTTTTGGCTATGCCAGAAAGTTAATATAAAATTATTTGGTTGATTATATTTAAATTTATGAAGCTAAGATGCTCAACAAAATAAAGCAGTAGCCAATATTTTTAATATTAATATATTAGCATTACAATTTCAAAAAATATCTTTTAGATTTTCTGAAAATTTGTGGCTCATGTATTAAGGGGCTATTTTTTAATAATTAAATTACTCACTGAAATCGAAATTATTTATTTATTTATTTTTTTTTTACTGGCCTCCGTGGCTGAGTGGTAGCGTCTCGGTCTTTTATCCGGAGGTCCCCGGGTTCGAATTCCGGTCAGGCTTGGCATTTTTCACACACGCTACAATTCATTCATCTTATCCTCTGAAGATATAACTTAACGGTGGTGGTTCCGGAGGTTAAAAAAAAAATTAAAAATTAGTTAATTTGATTATTTAATAAAATACTTTTTGAGCATTGACAATTTGAAATTTCGACTTTTTTGATATTGGGGGTTCCTCTACTTATGGACAAGTATTTGGGTAAAATTAATTTTTAAGAAAATAATCTCTAAGTGGTGTTAATAAATTAAAAAAAAAAAAATATTTTAAATTATTTTAAAGATACAAAGATAATTCGCAATATAATTTTAAATAATAATTCTAAACAAAAAAAAATTATTATTTTCTGGGAACGGAGTGGGAATTTTTTATTTTTTTATTTTTTTCAAGAAATAAAAAAGTGTAAGGACTGACAAAAAAATTAAGTCTTTTTTGTTTTAAATGCAATGGGTAATTAGCGATTGATTAAATTTAAAGAAAATTTTAAAAAATTTCATTTTTATTTTTTGAAGACCTATTGTAGTAGTAAATATAAATGCAAAAAAGTCCCATTAACTCCTTTTCTGAAGTAAGATATAGCTAAAAAAGGAAAAAATAAATAAAATAATCTTTCGGGGAGAGGGTGAATATTAAATAAACAGTTTTGGTAATTTATGATCTTAGTAAAAAATACTTTTACTTTTGTAAGAAATATGTTTTGGTAAAGTTGTTTAGTAAAATTTGAAATTTTATTTTGACCGAAACATCTACATCCCTTTTTCTAATTTTTGCAAAAATGTAATACATTCTTTCCTCTGAAGGTAGTACTTAGTACCTGTCTACAAAGTAGAAGAAAAATCGGTCGCGTGGTCAAGACCAAATACAGGCCTACATATACATAGTGCAAACATGCATAGTGCATTGTACATGTATACAATAGTGTGTACAATAGTGTACATGTATACAATAGTACATGTACATGTACATAGTACATGCATAGTGCAAACATCCGTCTGAAAAAATAATTTTTCTTGATTTTGGAAAAATCGCAGATTATTTACAATTTGTTTATCTTTTTCATATGAGAAATTGTTTTAAATGTCTCCTTAAGGCACAAAACTAGAAAAAATCAATTAAAAAATTTTGTTTTGACCGATTTATACACACACACACACACACACACATATATATATATATGTATATATATATACATATCCTATTACTGTATTATATATACATATCCTATTCTGTATTGTTCTGATTTATCTCGTTAACTCTCCTGATTAGTTCTTTGTATATATATATATATTCTTTCCAGTTCGTTATATGTATAACACCATAAATCGCTACAGCCGGCAAAGTAAAAACAACATAAATATTATTCAGAAAAAGTATACCACGCTTATATATCGAGATTAGTAAATACAGTATTTTAAACCAGGAACTGTTGTTGTAAAAGATGTATGTTAATATTTATATTCGTGAAAACAGTCAGGGTAAGTTTGCTTTAAAAATATTTAATCAAAATTTGTAAGATAAAATATAGCTATTTTGATTAATTTATAAGACTAATTCACTCAAGCATAAATGAATTATCTATCAATTAATAATGGAATATATCATCATCATTAAAATATTGTTATTTGCTTTTAGGCAGGTCCTCCTTGTAGCATTACGGACCCCATTCTGTTGTAATCCTAGATTTTAAAATCCTGATTGCTTCCATTTCCTTTTAGTTCACCTGTAATTGTACTCTTTTCCAGGCTTCTTTTCTTCACTCTTTACTGATTCTTCGAGCACTGTATTTGTCAGCCCGTCTCTGCAAATGATATTTCCTTGCCGGTTAGGATTCCTATTCTGTATTGTTCTGATTTATCTCGTTAACTCTCCTGATTAGTTCTTTGTTTTCGCCTTTTTGTCCCTTCTTCTGAGTCTATTTTTCATATCCATAAACAAATCCAGTACAAATCTTATGAAGTCGCTTCTTTAAATCGAAATGTTTCTTGTTCAAAAGAGAATGTAGTGTGTTCAAAAGTGATACAACTTTATGGAAGAATGTTTAATTCCTTTATTGCAAATTTAACTGTGGAAATATGAGTTAAACAATGCTACTGAGAATATTCATTGTCTCAAAATACATTAAATGTGCTAGTTATGCCCAAACTCAGAATGCCTTTACAGAACGTATGGTGTGGATGCACCAAACAAGTTCTCTATCAAGCGGCTGTATGACAAGTTCCAAGAGACAGGGAATCTGACATATGCAGCCAAAGGGTTGACCGCGAAAGTGTTAACACCAGAAACATTAATGGACGTGCAAGCAGTACATTCTGTTAGTCTCAATAACTGTGCGACGCCTATCTAGCCGGTCTGGTCTCTCCATTGGTAGTGCCCATACGGCATTGCGCAAGTGTTTAAAGATGCGACCGTACAGAATTTGTGTTATTCACGAGTTGTTACCTGCATACACTGGAAAAGTGTGGCTTTCTCTCAGAGGTTCATGTCATATGTAACGCCAGATGGTGAAGAACTCTATGACTGGTTCTGGTGCGGGGCATGATTCCACTTTGATGGACACGTGAATGCAAAGAATTCATACATTTCATTTACGGAAAATTAACATCATCCCTACGAGTCTCCTCTGCACGGAGAAACAAGTGAATGTTTAGTGTGCATTGTTGCGTAGGCGAATCTTTATGACATTCTTTCATGGCACTGTGGAGAGTTAGCGCTACATATATCTCAACCCCCGTAGGGGAAGACATCTGCCTAGTGACGATTCCGGTCGCCACACCCCCTCACCGTTCGCAATCCTGATGGGCTTTAACGGGAAAGAGCGCTACATACAGATGGTGCAACAGTTTGTAAATACTATATCTGCAGATCGACTAGAGTACAAGCAAGACAGTGCAACGGCTCATACAGCCAACAACATTATGACTTTATTGAATCAGTGTTTTCATGGACAAGTGGTTTCGAAGTGGTTGTGGCCTTCTCGGTCTCCTGATTTATCCCCTCCTGACTTTTTCTTGTGGGGATACCTTAAGGATGCTGCTTACAAAACTCATCCTCACACTATTCCCGAATCTCAAAGCAAATTGAACAATGTGTCGCTGCAATTAATCAACTAGCATTGCAACATGTGTTTAAGAGCATGCAACGTCGTATTCAGTTACGTGAGTCGCATAATGAAGGCCACTTTCAACAATTATTGTAACTTTCTCATATTCTCATAAAGTTGCGTCACTTTTTGAACACTCCTTATTTATTTCTGTTAAGTTTTTCCTTAAACATTTTTGCTGTCGTTTTTATTTTGTTCTCCCACTTTTATAGTTTTCCGTTAATATAATACCTAAATGTCTGTACTGTTTTATTTGTTGATTTTTTCCTTTTTTTATGCAGACATTCACTGGGTATCACTTTCTATCATCTTTATGTTTGTTTTCGTAACGTTTTATTAATCTTTCATACGTAATTGTTTAGATCATCAGTTGAATATCCGTTCTTTCTTCTCTCAAAAAAAAACTACATCAACTATGAATCTTATAAAATTTTATTCCCTTTCCTCCTATACTGATTTCTTCATCTTCTCCTAGAGTATATTTTTTTATATCATCGGAATCCATATTAAAAAGGATCGGTAAGAGGCAGTATCTGGCTTTACCCCTTTACCTGGTCAGACTATTCAATTTAAACAGTATAATGTATTCTGTATATAAATGTATTTTGTATGTAAAAAATTTAATCCTGACTGGGATTACATTTTTTACTTTCTCGACGAATGTAGCTAGAATAGCGATACTAAAAGGAAAGTATGGTGACAATGTCAAAAATAGGATATCAGGTTTTTTTTTTTTTTTTTTTTTTTTTTTTTTTAGATCTTTATGTTTTAGGGTTTAGTTAGTCATCTAGACCAATATATGTATGTGCACACGTATGTTCATGTGTGTGTAGCACTGCTTTTGACCTTTTATCTCAGGATTGACCGAACCGACTTTTTTCAAACTCCCTCTATTAAAATATTTTTATATATGGGGACTGATCATATTTAAAAGAAAAAAATTGATTCAGGGGTAGGAAATATCGCGAAAAAAACAGTTTAGATTTTATTCAGGGGGCATTTTAGATAAAATTATATTAAAGCAAATTTTTTACCTACAGTGCATGTTTAAATAATCCAAAAAATCAACTTTAATATCTTAAAATTGAAATGTATGTTTTTTCTTTTCTATATTTCCTTTAGGTTTAAATATTTATCAAAAATCTTTTGAAAGTTTATACTTCATGTATATTGCTGTCAATAAATATATATATTTTTTTAATTTATAGACTCCGGACCTTTAATTTCTATTTTCTTGTTTTAGCTTTTGTAGAGGGGGTGTTTGATCTAGAGAAATATTTTGGAAAAAAATTTTTAAGCTTAACTTGCATATAAATATTTTTAGAAAATTAAAAAAATATATATTATTCTCCAACCCTAAAAAAAAATCAAGTTTTGCCTTTTGGCTCTAACTCTTTTAATTATTATTGCTAATAGTCGGGAAAGTCATGCAATACTGTGCCAGTTTTTTATCATCTTACTAAGACTGCTTTTTTTTAAAAAAAAAAAAATGGTAATTATTTTTAATTAAAGTGAATAATTACTAAAATATTTTTGGTTTTGATAATTTGACGCTGACCGCAATCTTAGTTATGCGTAACAAAATAAAAAACCTGAAAAACAAAATACCCGTGATTCATTTCCTGAATAAAGTTTAAATTACGTATTTTTTTATTTAATCAGACTTATCTTATCATATTTGGGGGATGTTATATAAATTTTTTAAAAGGATGTTCAGTTGTACATTGTATGTGATAACTATGATGACAACAGTAATAATAATAATAATATTATAATTAATATTATTATTATTATCATATTTCATTTCTGAAATATAAGTTTGAAATAGGAAAAGAAATGTTCTTTTAGAATAGAACAAATAGAACAAGAAATGTGAGCTCACAGCCTTAGATGAATTAGTTTAATCTTAAAATTAACAAAAGATTTTAAATATATAATACATAAAGTGAATAATAAAATAAATTTAAATGTGTGTTACCAGATTGAAACTGTTTTTTATTATTTTTTGGTTAGATTCTTTACATTAATTTTGTTTCACTTGTTTGTTATCTTACTATATAAGTAATACAAATCACAATGTATATTTAAGATTATTTCGTTGCCAAACCTGCGAAAATTTGCTGTATTAAAAAAATTCTTTTTTTTTTAGATATTTCCAGTCAGAAGACTGATTATTCTTTATTTTATTTTGTATAAATTTTTTTGCGCAAGAAATAAAGGAAACATAAATTAAATAAGAAAACTAAAATAGGTATAATTTTTATTCTTACTTAATATTAAAATATATTCTCGGTTCATAAGAAAATAAAAATATTATAACCCAAAATTTATCCTCAACTCTCAAAACCAAGAGAATTTTGGTTTTCTCCCACTATGCGATGGATGCCAGCCTCCGTGGCGCGAGTGGTAGAGTCTCGGCCTTTCATCAGGAGGTCCTGGGTTCGAATCCCGCTCAGGCATGGCATTTTTCACACACGCTACAATTCATTCATCTCATCCTCTGAAGACATACCTTAACGGTGGTTCCGGAGGATAAACAAAAAAAAAAAAACAACAACTATGCGATCGAAAAAGAACCTCAAATTGAAGGTATGCTGTCTGTTGTCGATTTTAAAATTCGCGTAATTCAAGAACGACTCAACAAATTTTCATAAAATTTTCACATGCACAACTTCAGAACACTACTACAAAATATCTAAATTTCAATGAAATTGATCTAGTAGTTTTAGAGATTTTCGAGCCACAAAAGTTTCTACATAGGTCTATATATATATATATATATATATATATTACCGTGAAAAACCGATATCTGGCATATGTCGATATTCTCTGGTGAATGTCGACACATACAAAATACGTCGGTGAAAGACCGTAATATTTGCTTATATTATTATACATTAGGACCTTCGCTGGTATATGTCGATTAACGCAGATAAGCTGTGCTGGGGATCGAAACAATAACTAGAAATCAACAAAAAAGAAATCATCAAATTTGATTTAATGATTTGACCACCACCGCATTCAGCATGCACTGGTGGTGAAAGCTGAATAAAAATATTTTTATAAAAGAACTGAACAAGGGGCAAACCATCTGGGCATTTATTTGTATTGAAATCGTTAATCCATGCAGTTAACATATTCTTTATATTCTGGCTCTTATTTTGTTGATTGGCCCTTTCAGTTTATAAAATGCTCAAAATATGATTAATTTTCTTTATAAATACGGTGAATTTGATTAATCGCTTCCATTATTGGTGAATAACATATATAATTTGTATATTTACATTAATTAGACGAGTTTAGCGAGCGTAGGTTATGATTGGTTTAAATTTAAATTTCCTTTTATTTACGAGGGTTTCTGTAATCTACCTTAAAAATTGGTATTGGGTGATTTTTTTAAAAAGTTTCTAGTTCTCGTTTCGATCCCCACCTAAGCTTATCTTAGTATGTCGACATATACCGGAGAAGGTCCAAATAAACAATTATTTCGGTCTTTCACAGACGTTTTTGGTATGTGTCGACATTCACCGGAGAATATCGACATTTGTCAGATATCGGTTTTTCACGGTAACATATATATATATATATTAAAGGAAATTACATTCTAAGTTAATAGTATTTTCATGCTCCTCATTCCTCAACACATAAAAATGATTCATTTTCAGCCCCCAGTCCCATCGTGCAACCGAAAGTAATACGGTACTTTTCTTCGAAAAGTCGATGAAAAAATATTGGCGGCACCTCAAATTTTGTATTGATTATACTTAAAATTCAATACAAGGATTAATTATAAAACAATAATTTTAAATTAAAAACGTAAGTAACATTATATTGTGAGTGTACTGGAATTTTATGGTAGCACGGTTATTGCGAGAATTCGGTTTTTATCGTTTTAGTAGTACCCAGTTGTAATAAACTGTTATTACTAATCATTTATCTTATTATCAACGATCGTTCATAATTGTTAGGATACTTATAACATTTAAATTCAGTTTCGTTGGAAAAGAAATTAAAAATGTAATGAAAATTGAATAAAATAGCTTGCACAGTTTTATTAATCTACGATTAGATAAAATTAACTGTCGAGTTTTAATTGGACATAAAATAACTACCAACTGAACCTCCTTCACCGCTCTCCACCACCCCGAGACCGGACTCGCAATTAAGCAATACTCCAATCCGCGCAAGCGCAGACGAGTGATAACTCAGCAGAGAGCTATCCGTCACCCCATCCTCCTCCGGTCTTGGCCTTCACGACAATCATGGTGGACTTTCTCCTGTGTCTCAGTCCCGACTTCCTCCCATTCAATTGGAGAGTACCAAAGGGCACTCCCCACCGGTTCGGCTCTTTTATTGAGGTTGCAATTCACGCCATTCTTGGAAGTCTTTTCCCTTAATTTGGATAACTTCGGTAACTAGGTTTTCTACCGTCTTCCAACTTCCAGGGCTTGAAATCATGTGGTCCACGATGTTTCAGTGTAAGCCAATCTAACTGTGCTTTGACCTTCAGCTCTGTCCATCTGGCACATTCGAAAAAAAGTATGTCTGGCAGAGTCCTTTCACCAGAATAGATACATTCATTAAATTCTCTTCTGTGAAAACGATGTAAATAATCATCAAATTCCCCGTGGATGGAGAGGAGCTGGGAAGTGTAAAAGTTCAAATCCCCATGTCCCCTCCCCAACCACAGGTCCAAGCCCGGGATCAGTTGCAGGACGTAAAATAACTATGAAATTGTTAGATTTGAAGGAATAGTTACTAATTATAATCTCTGTTAGTTCTTACCTTGTATAGATACCTCTCTTTTTTCTTGTTTAGACTCCGGAACTACCGTAAGGTATTACTTCAGAGGATGAATGAGGATGATATGTATGAATGTGAATGAAGTGTAGTCTT
>JAAAKQ030224485.1:0-11398 GCA_010016005.3 Zanna intricata | reverse complement strand
CTAAATTGTTTCAATAAATCAGTTATTTTGGTAGCAGTATGAGCTGTGTGTGGCAGCATCCTGCTGAAACCAGAACTTTTGCTGGTCGATGTCATGCAAATTTGGAAACAAATAACCACTGATCATTGATCTGTAATGATCACTATTGACAGTAACATGCACTCCAGCCTAATTTATACTAGATCGTGGATACCAGTATCCTTTGGTGGTTGGGTTTCAGTATGTCTGCTTCCAAAGAGTTAATTGTTGCTGGTTTATCAGTATAGACCAGAGAGTTCACATATACCCAAAGAAAATAATCTACTGGCATTAGGTCATATGATTGTGGAGGCAAATTCCTGAACCATAATTTTGTCGCTAAATTGTTTCAATAAATCAGTTATTTTGGTAGCAGTATGAGCTGTGTGTGGCAGCATCCTGCTGAAACCAGAACTATTGCAGGTCGATGTCATGCAAATTTGGAAACAAATAACCACTGATCATTGATCTGTAACGATCACTATTGACAGTAACATGCACCCCAGCCTAATTTATACTAGATCATGGATACCAGTATCCTTTGGTGGTTGGGTTTCAGTTAACCACACTTCTCAGGAGTGGTCGACCTGAGATTGTATAAGACTACAGTTCATTCACATTCATACATCATCCTCATTCATCCTCTTAAGTAATACCTTACAATAGTTCTGGAGGCTAAACAGATAAAGAGAGAGCCTAATTTTTAAAGAAATAAGTACCGATGCAATGCCTCCAGCATGTAACCTACACCATACAGTGCATTTTTCAGGATGCAATGGAGATTCATAAATTTCCTGAGGATTGGTCTTACTCCATATATGGTAATTGTGCTTGTTGGCATAAACATTTAACTAGAAATGAGCTTTGTCACTAAACAACATCTTTTGATAAAAAAAGTGGATCAGTTTTTAATTGATTTAGACACCAAATAAATGAAGCTTATTATGATCTTGCGGCTTCAGTTCTTGCACCAGTTACATCTTGTACGGGTGTCGACCAAGATCCTTTGCACAAAATTTCCATGTAGTGGATGGAGAAAGTCCAAGTTGTTGAGAATGGAAACGAAGAGACACATTAAGATCTTTTTCAATACTATCACTGATAGACTGATATTTTAATCTGTACATACAGATCTTTGTCTTGTTTTTCGTTTTTCATTGAGTAGAGTAAATGTTTTTCGAAATGTATCAACAGTTTGACTAATAAGATGCTCTGAAGGACGAATATGTACACCATAAAAATTACGAAGTGTTATGTATGTTTGGCGAACAGAACATTAATTTTGGAAATATATTTCCAAAATTTGTAAACAAGTTGTGTTGCGGTGTCAGTTTTTCCATGATCATTTGCCAGTGCTCATTGATCTAAAATGACAAAACAAAGTGTCATCAAAACAAAACAGATGACAGTTCATCTGTCAAAAATTCTAAAAGCTCTCAAAAAAAAAAACACATTTTATATGAAGATACTAAATACAAAATAAAACTACAATGTGTGTCTGATAGGAATATTTATTTTATGTATCTTTAGTAATCCAGTAAGTATAAGACTGTTAATAAATTTCAAAACAGCTCCTCCATATTTTATAGCTAAAGTAATAGTCAAAATTCTTAGAATAAAAATGAATATTGAGTTTAAATATTATGTTAAAAATGGTTACAAAGTGGTAAATAAGTTAAATTGTATTAAAGCTAATTTTAACTGTTAGGTAAACCCATAGGTTTACCTATGGGTTCACCTGTTTCTTTGATTATATCTGAAATATTTATACAAGATCTAAAAAATATTTTTTTTATAGTTCATGGTGTATTGAGTGTGCACAAAGTGTTATGATGAGATATGTTGTTGATACTTTGAGTATAAATGATCCAATTATAAATAATGAAACTAAATTTTACACAATGATTAGGTATGAAAAAATCTTTCCATGAGATTCGTGGCACTTTGGTTCAGTCAAGCAAAAACGCATTAAACTGAGACTTCTCAAGGGTGTTTAGATTTATTTAAATTCTACTGAGTTTCTTAGGTGTTTTATAACAGTAAATTAAACATGAATACACCTTTACGTGCCAGAAAAATAAAAAATTGTACAATCTGCAGTAAACATCATGACTATGGTTTTTTTTTTGGGTGTTTGTGGTGTATCCTCAAAGCTAACTTTAAAAAATTCAAAATGATCACCTGGGAGTATTATAGATTACTATAGTTCAGGCTAAACATCTACTGGATCAAAGATATTGTGCCTGGACATGTCTCAGGTTGTTGTTGCAAAACTACATGACATGCTTTGAAATGCTTCCACATGCACCATAGTCAATGAATTTACTTTTAAGCGATTACTTTCTCTCCCCAAACCTGAAGAAATAGCTGGCAAGATGAATATTCACTTCAAATATTGGATCAAAGCTGAGATAAGTGGATTTTTTTGCAGAGCTGGACATAGTGCAGCATATTGATGGTATTAAAAAGTTGGAAAGTCTAAGGTCTTTGAATTGCAATGTAACTATGTTGAAGAAAATTTTGAAAAATTTCAAAATGATTTTTTTGTCAAGTAGAGAACTTTCTGAAGAATCTCATAATAAAATTATATGAGGGTATTCATTATTAATAAATTGTGATTTTTTTTTTAAATTATGCACCTCTGAGTTTTATTCATAACTTTTTTTTTTTCAGATTCATCAAGAATGTTATTTGCAACATGGTGGTTATTTGTTATGATATTAACTGCATTTTATACAGCAAATTTAACAGCATTTTTAACATTATCTAAATTTACACTACCTATACAAACAGTTGATGATATTGGTAAACAATCATATAGGTGGTTTACAACTGAAGGTGGTTCTTTGGAACATGCTATAAAGGTATAAAATAAAACATTTTTACTGCTTTTAAATTATTTTGTTTTTAACTATGCTTTTATTTCCATTACCAGAATTGTAAAATCATTTTACTTTTATCAGCATGTTATTTCAGTTCTTCTTCTTTGGTTAAGTTCTTCTTCTTCTTCTGTGTTCTTCTTCTTTTATGTTAATGATCATTTTCATTAAGATAGGTTTTTTCTTTAGACCACCGGGCTGGTCTAGTGGTTAACACGACATCGCAAATCAGCTGATTTCAAAGTCGAGAGTTTTAAAGTTCAAATCCTAGTAAAGGTAGTTATTTTTATACGGATTTGAATACTAGATTATGGATACCGATATTCTTTGGTGGTTGGGTTTCAATTAACTACACTTCTCAAGAGTGGTCGACCTGAACTTGTACAAGACTACACTTCATTCACCTTCATACCCATCATTCTCATTCATCCTCTGAAGTAATACCTTACGGTAGTTCCAGAGGCTAAACAGATAAAAACAGAGTGGTTTTATCTTTACTAAAATACTTACTATTGTTTAGCTAATCGGGTAAGAGATGGCCTCCGGAATATATAAAAAATTAAGTTAACATGAAAATTTCATGAATATTATTTCTATGTTAATTGAGATTATCATTTTTTTAAATTATTTTTTCAAACGGACTGATCTAGTGGTTAACTGATCATCGCAGATCAGGTGTTTAACAGCTGATATCCGAAGTCAAAGTTTCTAAGGTTCAGATCCTAGTAAAAGTTAGTTGCTTTTATACAGATTCGACTACTAGACAGTGAATACCTGTGTTCTGTGGTTGTTGGATTTCAATTAAAAATATGACTACATTCATTTTCATGTCATACATATCATCCTTATCTTACTAGCCCACTGGGCTGGTCTAATGCTTAATGCGACATCGAAATCAGCTAATTTCGAAGTCGAGAGTTTTAAGGTTCAAATCCTAGTAAAGGTAGTTATTCTTATACGGCTTTGAATACTAGATCGTCGGATATTGGTGTTCTTTGGTGGTTGGGCTTCAATTAACTACACTTCTCAGGAATGGTCGACCTGAGTTTGTACAAGACTACACTTCATTCATCTTCATACACATCATCCTCATTTATCCTCTGAAGTACCTTACGGTAGTTCCAGAGGCTAAACAGATAAAGACAGAGAGGTTTTATCTTTACTAAAATACTTACTATTTAATTTTTTTTGAATATTCATATAAGTTTTGATTTATGATTTTCAGTTAATGGTAACAAAAATTCTTATTTCACACAATATTATAGCAAGTAACTGAACGTTAAAATGAAAATATCAGATGAAAAAAATTAGTTTCTACGAGATAAAATTTCTTGGTTATTTTTTCAATTAATTCAGTAAAGTTTGAAGAAGAAATGAACAATTCACTATGGACATATTTTAAAATTAATTTTTTCCCCACTAATTCTTTTTATGATTGCCTTAAAATAAACTGTTCATTAACTATTATTTTATTATGATATAGTACTTCTTCAAAACTTCTTTTATTTGTTAACTGGCAATGATTTTAATAATATTTAATGATGTATATTTTGTTGTTATGATACATAAAAACTAATGTACTACTCTATGTTTTGAATATAGAATAAATTTTAAACATTTTTCAAAGTATTTGACCAAAATTAAAAAAAAAACACTTCAATAAAAGAGGTTTGCAATATTGTTTTGTAACTATGTATGTATTGTACTCTTCATCAGATTGACCAGTTTTTATTACTATTTTTTTATTTTTATTTTGTTGATTAAGTTTGCAAGGATTTTCATAACTAATTCTGCTAATGAAAATAATCAAAGAAGTATATATAAGTGTCCCAAAATGCTTTGTTTATGAGTTACGGCTAGTGAAAGAGTTTGCTCAAATTTCAGCTACCACTGAGGTCATATTGAAATTTTTAGGATATTAATTAAGTAGGAAATTTCCACTTTTATTGTGGTAACTGGATTTTATTTAGAAACAGTACATTACTAGAAGTGTTAGAAAATATAGCATTGTGATTTGATGCTCTTTTAGTGAATAATTATGATTTTTTAGCTAAAGTTGTATTTTAATGAGTAATTGACTAATTCTAGAATTACATTAATGAGAATTTTTTCTTAGATTTCATACGTAAGGTTGGAACATTTAATTGTACCATATAAAAAAAATACTTTATCTCTCTAATCTTTCATAATATGAAATCATACTCGTGTGTTAACAATAAAAAGAAAAAAATATGGGTGGTGAGATGAAAGAATTGGAACTACTGTCCAATAATTCTGTTAGTTATAACTGTCCAATAATTTATGTGTCCCACAATTAGGAATTGCATAATAATTGGTCTTCACCTTACAACTGAAGGTGACTGCACCTTACAACTGCATCTGTTACTTGTGTTTGCTTAATTAATTCTACAACTATTTCTGTTTTGAAATTATAATAAATTTTTATGTGATTAAATTACAAGTTGTTACATTTTTAAGAGATGTTACGTATATAGTACATACAATTGTCTGCCTGTTGTTATTTTGTATACATAAGTTATCAGTGTAAAAATCTGATTTTGTTAGTTGTTATGCAGACAGTGAAATGCATACATACAGCAGTGAAAAAATGTTCTAGATTTAGAGTTATGAGGACCAAGTTACTTTTCTTCTCAGAAACATACTCTGTTAAATAAAAATTGATGCATTTCCTAATTTCCTATTATAAAATTATTATACCTCTAGAATGAAAACAATTACACTTATATTACAACTTATAATGATGACAATTTTTTTATTTATTTTGTAAATTCCAGGTTGATGGTGATCTCAATGTACTAAGATATTCAGTAGCACATGGATTAGGATATTTTGTTGATATTAATGATAATGAGAAGGTAAAACAACTAATTGCTAAAGGTAATCTAACATTTCAATTAGTAATTTTGTATGTAAAGTAATAAAATCACTGAAAAGTCATTGGTCCCTTTTTTTACAGAAGTAGTTCCTTTTTAATAAGACCAATATTAATCTTCCAGTTTTTACCTAGGCTATTTAATAAATTTCTTGACCTGACGTAGAAATGGTTCAAGTATGACCGAATGACATGATATTTGTCAAGTATGGTTCTTTAGATGGCATGTTGCAAAGTTTCAAACATTTGCATTTATTTGCTTGTTTGTGGCAATTGAGTAAAGCAAACAATTTTGAAGTTTTTTAAAAACTGGATAAAATCAAAATTTATGCAAATTCAAGATAGATTAGCTAGATTTCGTTTGATTGATTCAGGCTTGTGTTCAGAGTATTGGACCATTGATGATGTGCACCATGTCTTATATATCTATCCCAAGTACAAAGCTTAGCATACCAAAATAGCTAGAAAGCTTACAAGGATAAATTCTGAATTTGATCTGCAAGTTAATTGGAAAACCGAAAGGGAATGAAATGTAATTGCTGGCTTCCTTGGATTCTTAGCTCTGTGGAAGATGGCTGAGGGGGTCTGATGCTGTTATAATGTATAGATAGAATTTATAGATAGGCTTCCTAGGAGCCTGTTTAGGAGTGCTTACTTACCCAAGGTAGGTATTTTGGTATCAAGCCATCAAGCCATGGTTAGCTGAGCTATTTGTTGTTAGAATGAGACAGATGTGTGGTGATCTCCGTGATGGAGTTGCAGTGTGGAAGAATGTAGATAATGACCTTGCTCTTGAAAGTGGGCTAGAGAAGAGAGAGATAGAGTATGTTTTCATTAGAGACTTATTAATTTGTGAATTTTTTCTTGATTTTTAAGTAAATCAAAAGAACTTTGAATAAATTGAATTGTTGAATAAAATTGTTATTGTTGTGTTCAAAATTTCTTTTTATGGTGTGAGGATAATATTTTTGGTTTGTAAATATACAGTTAAGTAAAGACCTGAGTGCTTAGCCTAATTGTAGTTAGGTATAGGGAGAGTTTTGTGTGAAACCTTCAGTGTTAGAGGAAGGCACAGGATTGCACTTCCGCAAATTGGTTAATTTTTATAGTTGACTGTTGTAGAGTATGGTAAGGGGGTCATGGTTGGAAGAGGCTGTACAAAGGCGATATTAGGTTATGGAAATACACTGATCAAAATGTCTGCTGAGGCTTTTGTATCAGTTATATTCTGACAGAGGTTAAAATGATGACTGCATTATGTTATCAAGTTTGTGTTATCTAAAACAAAACCTCTGGTAAAGCCTAACAGGGCTCGGAATGGAGGAGGTGGTATGGCAACCAGGTTCATCACAAGGAGGGTGTCTTCCCCTACACAGGGAGGGGGTGGGTAAGAATGCGTTTCTTGATGTTTTATAACAGTAGATGAAACATGGAGTAACCACTACACCACCAGAGACAAAAACAGTGGGTTGTAGCAGGTGAAAGTGCACCAAAAAAAGTAAAAATGGTTCAGTGTCCGGCGAAAGTGTCATGTTTATGGTTTTTTGGGGTTCTTATGGTGTGGTGCTCATCAGACTAACAGGGAAAAGAGAGTAACATCACCAGAGAGTATTATGCTTCACTTCTGGACTGATTGAAGAGTATTATTCAGGCTTAACGTTCACAGCTTCCCAAAAGTTGCTCTTTGATAATAATGTGCCTGCACATCATCTCAAGTTGTTATTGATAAACCCTGTTACTTATAATTTGAAATGTTTATTTATATATGCGCCATATTCACTGGATTAGGCTCCTAACAATCATCATTAGCTCTTCCCAAACCTGAAGAACATGCTTGCTGGATGAAGTTTCACTTCAAATAATGAGGTCAAGGCTAAGAAAACAGTTGTGTGGCTATTGTTTGTGTTGTGTTTTTTTACTTACTAAGGTTGACTAAGTAATACTTGTTAGATTTGAATACATCTTATCTTCAATGGAAACCTACTATTCAAAAATAACATTCATTGATTGGCCAAACATTTCAAAGGACCTATTGAACCAGTTACGATCAGGACAATCAGTATCTGATGAGACTGTTGAAATGGTGGACATGGTTACTGCAAGTTATTTATGTAGCCCAAAAAAAATCAATGTTGAAATGTTCTGAATGATTACAATGTTAATAGTAATATAAAAGTGCAAAGTACCTACAATATTCTCCAATAGATTAATTGAACATTACCAGCAATTACACAACTGGACTGAAGTGATTAACATGAATTTCATTATGTGGTTAACCAATACATTTAAATAATATGACTTACACTCTGTGTACAATATTTCACTTGTTTCCTATACTGTTAATTCTAGTGCATCCATGTTATTATAGAGAATTATATTATTAGTAGTCTTGTTCTCATTAATTCTACATGTCACAAGCAACATGTACCATTTGTTTTTGTAGGAAGGTTGTTAAATGTTATTTATAAATTAGTAATGCAATTCAATAATGAAAAAAATATATTGTAAAATTTACTGATGATTTTTTTTTTTAAAACTTAATTTGAAAACAGTAATAACTTTTTCTGAATCCATTAATATAACAAACATTCTTGCTTTGTACACATGTTTTAAAAAAAATTTTAATCATAAAAAATTCCATGGATAATTCTTGTTTTGGTTCCAATAAATTCCAGATTTAAATTTGAGTCGTAGATATAATAACATTATACTTTCTTGATGGATCTCAGTGGACCTCTGTAATAGAGACATACAAGTACTGCCTCTCACAATATACTGTGTGCTGAATTATAGTCAGCCTTTTCCAGCCTCATACACTGTCTGTTTTTGAGACAGTGTGTTAATTAAATCTAATAATTAGTTAATCCCTACAAAGTAGAGATAATTCATATAATGCATTGTTTTTTTTTTACTGAAGGGATATTTTGTTGCCTTAACACTTTGACCTAGAATTTTCAATAATTATTAATACGAAAAATTGATGTAGAGAATGTTCATTGATAAAACGATTTATTCAATGAAAATGAAATTTACACTACTTTTCAACATAGTCTCCAGCAACATTTAGATACTTTTCCCACCATTTTAAAGATTTCTAATTCTCTTAGTTTAGAAGTCTTTTCTTTGTTGTTTGAACTATTCGTGTACCATTTTTTTAACCACTTAATTGTTGTCAAACTTCTTGTCATGTAAAAAATCTTTAAGCGGGCCAAATAAATGAAAATTGGATGGGTTGAGGTCTGGGTTTTAAGGAGGATGTTGCAACACCTAACAACCCAACTTCTCAAGCATTTATCCCGTTCTCTGAGCAATGTAGCGGTGCATATTGTAATGCAAGAGAATTACAACATTTGAGAGAGTGCCCTGACGTTTTTGCCGTATCACTAGTCTCACTTTCTGATGGAGCATTTTAAAATAGTACTTACTGTTCACAGTACATTGTTCTTCTAATTAATTTCTAAAAATTTGGCCATGCAAGTTCCAGAATATCTGACGTGTGAGTTTTGAATTTTTTTTTTGGTGGACAAATCCTGATATTCCCACTCATGACGTTACCATTTAGATTTGGGCTCGAAATGGTGTATCAACATTTCATTATAGATTATTATATGATCTACTCATAGAAAATCATTACCTACTTCAAATCATTTTTTGAACTCAGAACAAATGTGAATCCGGGTATCTTTATGAGCTTGAATCAAATGTCTTAGAACCCATCTCATACATTTTGCTACAGTTGAGACCATATTGAATGATTGAGTGCGCAATTCCAACAATAATATTACACAAACTAGCAATTCAGGAAATTTTGACTCGCCTGTCTTCATGAATAAGATCATTTATGCGATTTTGTAGCGCGGTTAATTGAAACTTCAACTGGTCTTCCAGAGCGATGGAGATCAGTCTTACTTGTTTTGCCTGAATTTAACTGTTCTACTCACTTAAACACGATACTGCAGTTAAAAAACTTTTCAACATTCTTGTATATTTACGCCGGTTTCACAACATCTGATAGTAAAAATCTTTTCACTGAACATTGCTCTTCCAGCATACAAGTTTCAAGTGGAGCTGATATTCTGAAATCAAAAAAAAGAGGTTATATTTAGATTAATTATGATCTAAAAGCTGATTAGATGTGTTCCCAAGGTTTCCAACTTGATCCTCAAAAAGTTTCATTGACATTGAATGAACCATTTTTCCTTATCAACTTTTTTCATTAATTACTGAATATCCCTCATACAAGAGGCAAAGTTGCTTTCTTTGAGAGTAATCATATACAATTAGTCATTTTCCTTAAAAAATCTTTTATTAATGTTTTTTTATTAATCTAAACTTGGCTTTTCAGTTTCAGAAGTGACATATCTCATGTCAGTTTGCCTGCAACATTTTTTGTTATGGTACATTACGTCACATAGTTATTATGTAATTACATGAGTAGCATTTAATTTTTGATATATCTTATTGTAATTTATGTTAAGAAATTCATAAATGTTTTAATGAAATGATAATTTTATTTTCAATTTTAGGTTGGTTGTATTTGAATGAAATACGTTCGTTAGAGCAGTTTGTTTTTGATGATTATGTTAATAAAACTATTAAAGGTATTTTAGAAAAAGATCGTTGTACATATGTTGTAACAAAAGATTCTTATTTAACCAGATCTATGGCATTTGCATTTCCAAAACATAGCATATTGCCATCCTTGTTTAATCCTGTGTAAGTATTTGATTGCTATTGGATTTTACTGTTGTGTATTAATTCTCTTAAGCAATTATCCTTCATCTTTATTTTTATTACATTTTATGTTTAATTCATACCTTTATGTTGTTTTATGGCTTTGAAATATAAAATTTGTTTATTGAAATTATAGCATACATTTCCATAGTTCATACTCTAGTAAAACTGTGAAAGTATCTTTTTTTTTCTTTTTTTGTTATTGTGGCCTTGAAAGTGTATCACTGTTTCATGTTTTCTAGAATTTTTATTGAACTGGTGTAATTTTTTGCTTGAATTAATACAGCTTAGAACTATATCATAATTTTTTAATTAGCTGGAAAAATATGGTAGAATTTTATTTTAAGAATGAATTTGAAAATAAAGAAGTATGTTTTTTATATAGGCATGTATGCAAGGATGTGAGATTTATGCTTCGATTGAAAAAATCAATTTAATCCTCATTTTTTATTAATTGGAACATGCTAAATATACATAGAAAAGATTGATGTAGGAACTAATGAAAGATGGTTTGTACAAAATCTTTACTTGCAGTAAAAATTCAAAATCAGTTGATTAGCATGATGAAATTTAAAAATGATGCAGCTAAAAAAAAATATCATTAAAGTTGTTATTTTACAAAGATATTTTCTGAGCTTATTCATCTGTTTCTTCATAAAATTAATTATCTCCATTTTAATGTTACTTCATCAAAGAAGCTAAATAATTCCCTTTGAAATGGTTTTTGTCTAGAGCAATTTATTTTTTATAATTTTTAATAAATATTTTTATTTCTTGCTGGTACTCCATATGTTAAAACTTGCACTTATGAATATCAATAGGTGAAAATACTATCCCTGATAGTATTTTAAAATAAATTGTAGATGTTGTTATT
>JAAAKQ030224474.1:0-11398 GCA_010016005.3 Zanna intricata | reverse complement strand
TCAGTCAGTCAGTCAGTCAGTCTGACCCATGCAGCTTTATATATATAAGATATATATATGACCTTCCTAGCCAAATAAGAGAATATATCTAAAATTCCATAAATTATTGTACTTTTGCAGCGCAATATTTCAGTAAACATTGTCACCATCAGGATATCATCAACATTTATCTCTTCTTTATCAATTTTCAAATCAAATTCCTATTAAAAATTTAAAAAAAAAGAATACCAATTATTCAAAATTTCTTTAATCACAAGTATTAGTTTACCATGCATGAAGGTGATCAGTATGACAAATAACTCACCATTATAGAGCTTCAGTAAGAGAATTCATCACCTAATGAATTTTTAGTTTGTCAAACCATAAATGATAAAGATTAGGTTAAATTCATCTTTTTGTTTATACTTTTGATGGATTTAAAAATCGTCTAGTAACTCCTCATTATTTTAAGTTGTTAGTGATGTGAAGTATTGTGGTTTCCACAGATTAATAACATTATTTGGATATATAAGTAAGCATACAAATTCTTGTATGTCAGTACTGAGATATAACTGTTGAAGTTTTTTCTTATTTTACCAAATTATAAAAAGTTACCAAAATATAATTAATTGAAAACTGTTTCTATTGAAATGAAAATAGATAAATAAGGAATTCATTTTTTTTTTTTTTTTTTTTTTTTATTAAATTAAATAATTCTAATTTCTGTATGTTTTGTTCTACATTACTACAGTGTTAGACAAACTGCACTGTTGGTTCAGTATGAAATAACATAAGTTTTACTGAGGTATAAAATGGGATGTTTTAAAGACTTTCTGGGTATTGATTTATGAAATTATAAATTAAACTTGATAGCAAAAAATGTGTTAATAATTTTTTTCACATTTTATACCTCCTGGATCTAACTTTTGGTTTCCAATGTGATTCACTCTCATTTATTATCTTCTGAATAATAGGTTGTTATTTACATATCTTGTACATTTATCACTGTATGATAGTAATAAAGGTTACAAAGGATAAAAAATTTTTACAAAGGCATCCTGTAGACTATTCCAAGGAAGTATTATGTTCACTCATTCATTTAATCATTGATAATTAAGGGCATGACAATCTGTACATGAAAGAAATGACAGTGTTATTCATTGATTATAAAATTATTTACATGAATCCATCAGTCTAAGTTTGATACAATGAAAAAACACCACATCTTTGTCTCAAAAAAGAAAAAACCATTTTATGTCAGCAGTAAATAAGCAATATTCTAGATTAAATTTATGCAAATTGGTTTTCATGATGCTCAGAAAATACACACATTCATTTTCTACTCACCATTAATTTTCATATGGATAGATCAGATGTTCATAATTAAGGCAAATTAAATCTAAATGTGGGAATTTATTTATGAGTTAAAGGAATATCAGCGTTAGTAATTATAATTTTCTTCAATAGCGTACCTTGGGAGACGGTTATGTCGGCCCTTGAACAAAAGAATATAAGCCCATATCTGAGCAAGGTGATCAGAAACTATTTATGGGACAGGGAACTTATCACGGAGACAGAAGAAGGTGATCTGCATTTTCAGATGAATAGAGGTGTCCGCCAGGGCTCAACTCTTAGCCCGCTTCTCTGTAACATAAATTTTGACGGGCTCCTTAATCAGGAATTTGGTGAGAATGTTAACATTTTAGCATACGCAGATGATCTGGAGAAGTTGCTCCGAAGCTGAGACGACACATGTGGCTGAAGAAATGGTGGAACGTTGGCTTCAGAACCATGGGCTGGAGCTGGCTCCAGATAAAAAACAGTTCATGGCGTTTATGGGATGGAGGAAATTATGTCCTATTAGCGTCCAGTTGAAAGGAATTAAAACTGACACCAGCCCACATGTCAAATATTTAGTTGTTTGGCTGTCCCAAAACAGGAATTTTACCCAACACATTATAGAGGTGTCTGGAAAGGCAAAGAAGGCGATTAACAATACATGTCAACTCATGGGTCATAGGTAGGGGGGGGGGGGCAAAAGTAGCCTACTGTAGGCTTCTTATGTCGACCGCAGTATCTGTTCTCCTATATGTAATACCAGCCTGGCACATAGGAATTAAATGGAGGAGGAACATAAAGAGAATGGAGCCCTAGTTAGAAGATCAACTATCAAGATAATAAGCGCATACTACACCATTTCAACACTGGCGGCAAGGATTCTAGCTGGAGTTCCCCCAATACAACTGCAAACAGCGGAGAGAACAAGAAGGTATGAGGGAGTCGATAAGAAATCAGCCCATGAAAGTCTATTAAAGGATTGGCAGCAAATCTTGACTGCTCATTCCAAGACTTGTACTGTGGTTGTGGAGGGGTCACGGTGATGTGAATTACTAGACACCCCATCTTCTCTCTGGTCACGGAGAATTTGGAGTATACTTACACCACTTTTGCCATCAGTTGCATTGTGAATGTGTCTACTGTGGGGAAGCAGAACCGTCTAAACATACATTTTTTGCATGTCACAGATGAACCAATGTTAAGAACTGAGCGCAACTCCAAGGCCTCACACCTGAGAATATTGTTGACTTTATGATTTCAAATCAAGAGAACTGCGCAGCAGTAGAGCAGTTGGTGACAGAAATCATCCAGACCAAAGAGAGAGAGTACAAGGAGTATGAGCTCTGATACCTGCCAAAAAAAAAGGAAAAAGACCCGGGGAGCATTCATATCCATATGGACGTCCCCCTTTTGAGTGGACAAGGGTAGTAATAAAAAGAATATTGGAGGGGGTGGGGCACAGGAACAGTATAGCCGGATCTGGTTAACCCTACTTCTGTTCAAATGTAAATAAGATAACAACAGATTTGACAGTTGAAACAGCAAGTTAAGGTAATTTCTACTGTTCTTGCATGGTTTGGGGTGAACAAAAGAATACAAATTAGAAAAACAGACAATTATTTTCAATTTTGTATTATATACAAGGGTGCCATGAATAAAGAGTGTTCAAAGCGATTTATAGATTTGAGAGGTTTGCCGAATCCTGTGTAGATATGGAGAATTGTCGATTGTCAATTGTCGAATTGTTGATTGTCGATGGTTTCCTTCTTCAATTGTCGAAGCAGGAAAAGTACTAGTGTCTAAAATAACATTTTGAAGAAAAGTGGAGAAAGTAAGGTGGGTCAGATAATAGATGAAGAAGTAGTGAGAAAGATAGTAAAGAAGCAGAATTTTATGAAGACGATAAGGAAGAAGAAAATATCTTTTGGTTGAGATATATCTTATGTAGAAATTGTTTTCAGTGAACAATGATAAAGAGGAAAAGTTGAAGGAATGAAAGGAAAAGGAAGAAGAAGGATTAGGATGCTTACAGATGTTAAGAAGGTATAAGAAACTGAAAGAATATGCTCAAGACAAAGAAAAATGGAGATGCTGCGTTGAAATCTGTCAAAAACAGATTCGCCAAAGAGGAAGATGATTTAAATAATAACACCAAAATTACAGTAATTTAGAAAATTGAAAAATAAATAACATGACTAACAACTTCCACCATTGTTAGTGAATAGTTAGGAAAACTTATTCAAGTTTAATTTTTTGTTAATAACATTAATTAACTAGTACAAAAACAATCAAACATGGCTGATTAAATTTAATTTCAGACTTCCCTATTTACCCCCGATGTTGCAAGTGTCTGGTCGGCCAAAGACGCCTAGGACTTTGGCCGAGGACTAGGACATGAGTGTTAACTATAAAATTGACAATAAGGCTGTCAACAGTATCATTGAAAATAAAAAGATTAAAAAAAAAAAACAGAAAAAATAATGCAATTAGAAGATTTGACATTACTTTTATCTGTAGACAGACTCATATAAAAAAGTGTTACTTCCTATTGCTTAATGAAGAGCTTTTAAGGAACAATAAAATATTTCCTCACGCCACCCATAATTTAAAACTGCCAACTCACTTCTACAAAGAGAGTATATTACTATAAAGTAAAATATATAACTAAAAGAAATAAGTGGGGAAAACCTGGGTTGCTTACGCTGGCATATGTTAACACTATTTTTTGCTATATTGAATGATATTAAAAGACATTCTGAGTGCTCTGTATGGTAAAAAATAAATTTTGTATTATTTTTATTATGTAGTTAACACAAAATAAAACACAAGCCACTAGCAGATGTGAACTGGCTTTTATTTCAGTAATTTACAATTTGATTTTCAGTTGCTTAACAGACCATCTGCACATTGATACCTTCTAATAGTAAAGGAAAACAACTGACCCAATTTAAAATAAAAATCTTCCTTTTCTCCACTTTGACAACTTTTTTATTTGAAAAAATATAGAAATTTTAAATGACATTCTGATCAACCTGGATACAAATCAAACCCAGTATAAGTAGTTGAAAATTAACAATGAATCAATAAATAAATATTTTTCTAATCGATATATAATACATTGTACAGATCAAGTTAGGAATTAGTAAGCATGCTAATACATGGGTAAAAAATCAATTGGCCTGCATTTGCCTGACTAGATCAAGGGATAATCCGGTAAAAAACAGAATACCATCACCAAATAAATAACAGAAATGGCTAAGTCCACATTAATAATTAAAAACATAAATAATATGAATAAATATGGGAAGATCCTAAATATATAAAATAATTTTAAAATCTTTAATCATTTTAACTACAAAATATAATCTTTAGTTGAGTTAATTTTTAATAATACTTAAAATGATTTTCAACATAGGCTTTTTTAAAATATCAAAAAAGTAACTATTATTAAAAAAAAACTAATACATTTAACTTAAATGCTCACCAAGGAAAGCCTCTTTAACTCCTTCAATAGGACAGTCTTGATAGTGAACAGATAACCAAACAACAGCAAGCGTTAACCATGCCATTTCAATTATCATAACACCTATAAAAAATAAGAAATATCATTATTCAGAGAATGAAAGCGATTGTAAACTATGATGTAACAAAATTTTAGAAAGAAAAAGTTGATGGAAATAAAAAAAGTATTAATAAAACTCATTAAATGTGGTATCATTCTCCAATGACAATATCTCCAGTGTGTGGTATCATGTTTTGTAAAACACACAGCCATTAACTATACTTACTGATTTTTTTTTTAAATACATGTAAAAAAAAATAATATTGGCTTAACTAGAATTCAAATTAGATATCCAAATATCAATTACTCTCGGTTCCATGATGAAAATGAATATATCTATATTTGTAATAAAACAAAATAACTTTGCTGTTAGTAAAAATTTTTTTTGTTGGGTTGAAAGTTTTTGCAAAATTCCAAGTGAAAGAAAGTGCCACCATTTTATAATTTTCACCATTTCACTGAGATTATAAACCAAGAGTAAATATAGATTTAACATTTTTGTTTATGTGATCCCTGAAGTTCTTTTCAAAAATTTAATCATGTTTGGACTGGAAAAAAGTAATCATGTTTGTGAAAGGAAAAGTAACCATAAATAATTAGTTTAAGGGTAACATAATAATGTATAAATGTTTTTGCCCTTTTTTCATTTTAGATTTACCAAAACTCATAATCAGTTATTATAATTTTGGTAATAAACCAGATTATGTATAAATCTCCAGTTGTCAGTTATGACTGAATGTGGAATGAATAAAAAAATACATTTTTTTAAATGCTTTTAATGTTGTTTATAATCTAAATTCTTTAGCTTCCATTTAGATTTTTTGATATTCTTACTGGTGTTTAGTGCAACATTTTTGAAGTTGTCATGTTCATGATGAAATAAAGTAAAAGTAAATATTTTATTATGAAAAGAAATTAGAATTATCACAACTTAGTTTCTCTTAGTTTTTTCTTTGTATAGTTTATTAGCAACTTAGTTTTGTATAGTTTCTTTTGAAACTATATTTCAGTTATTTTATATAACAATTATAGATACCATTTCTGTGGATGATAATGCTCTAGTCTAGGGCATTTCAATTCTGAAATGGTCAGGAGTACAGCTGAGCATATTAGATCATTCAGAACTATTCAATCAAAATTGAATGTTTGTCTTGCAATGCTTTTTACATTTTTTTACATAATAGCTTTTATTTTAACATATATTATTTTAACACAGTTTTTTGCTTAGTTTCTATAAATTAATATACTTCTGACTCTCAGTTGCGTGCAACATATTTGTATTCTGTTTGATACTTTTTTACATTTCTTATTTTTAATATATAGCTTTTGAAGGCAAATTACTGTCTCCAAAGAAATAGGAAACAGGGAAGTAAGTATTTTTATTCTTATTCAAAGCCTAAGAAAGGTTGCTGTTGTATGTAGTATCATCGGTATTTGTGGATGTTCTACAATTTTACTTCTAACACCTTACATTTATTCACTAGAACATCAAGATACACATATTATAAATCCCATTAACATACTGGCAGATTCTCAAACTGCAGTCAGTCATATTGCTGCCTATTATTCTGATATGATATCTAATTAACACAGTTACTAATCATGTTCTAATTATTGACTGAATCCTCTTTGAGTAAAATTCAAACGTAACTTCATTAATTGATATGCTTTTTTTATAATTAACTACACTTAGATGGCATTTTACTCAATGATATGGCAGTATTACTTTATTTCATTTCTTAATTATAATTAGCCACTTCTTAGTTGTGAGCAAGCATAATTGATCAAATAATTATTAATGAATCAATATTACTAGTTAATTCACAATTCACAACTTTTATTATTATATAAGTTTAACATTAAAAAAATGTTGGTGTATAAAATAATAACACAATTCTAATGTATGGAAAAGTTAGCCTTTTTTTTATTTAATTTCATCAGTAATGCTGGATAAAATATTACATAATATTGTGTTATTCAAATGTTAATTATTAACTGATGAACTAAAAAATAATTCAAATTAATATATAAATCTCTTAAAATCTCTTAAAAGAGAAAGGATAACATTTATGAAATTTAATGAATGTTGTACTAGCAATGTGTATAATATGTCTCTCACGTCAAATCACTTAAAACTAGTAAGATTAAGGAATTTAAAGACAACAATCTAAATTACAAAATTTATGGCATTCTAGTCAGTTTACTTACCTAAGCGTAAATAGATTAAATATTTCATAGGAGCTCTGGCTTCTACATCTAGGATTCCTCCTCTCATTGCTAATATTGATATCATTAGATCTGTTATTGCAGAGCCAAATAAAATGCCAACATAACCTAAACAGTGTTGCCATAATAGAGAGATGCACTGTTTACTATGATCGAATTCCACCAAAAATAATACTAATGATAGTATTACAAGCCTGGTTAGAATAAAACAAAAAGAAGAGTTAATTATTCAACAGAATTTAGCAATACTTAATTATAAATGAGTTAATAAAAACTAAATTATTATTTCTGAAAGTTCATTAATTAATTTCTAACAAATTATTTTTAATAAAATTAAATCAAGATTATGCTCACTAACTATATACTAAAATTCTATTTAAAATTAAACCTAGATGAAAATTCCAATTGTTAAACAATCATCAATAGGCAGCACAGAAAAAAATACATATAAAATAATAAATAAGCGAATCAAAGAAGCAGAAATAATATCAAATGACAAAGTTACAGAACACCATAAAATAAATATTTTTAGCAGGGTTAAATATAATGTAAATTTTGTTAATGCTGAATTATAAAATAATTTAATATGAATTTCAGAATTTGAATAAGTGATGTAATTGTCAAGATTATTCAGTTCATGACAAATATGTTTTCAGCTTGAAGGTTTGTTTGTTCTTACCAGGGCTACCATTAACTTTTATAATTAACATAGTTCTGAAAAGATGTCCTTTGCTGTTACACTGTAATTATTGTGATAGTCTGTTACTCTAAATCAATGTAAACTTTTGTCATAAGTTTTATAACTAAGATCGTAATGAATGTTAAATTCAAGTGTTTTAAATTAAATTTTTAAAAAAATTTATCTTTAAATACTGATTTTTATTAAATATTTTATTATCTGATAAATCTACTGGCAATCAATTATGACTGATGTTTATTTACATAAGTAGATTTCATAATTTGAAATGTAAAATCCATAGGATTTATTCTTTCCAATTCTTTTGAATTTTAAAGAACAAAAATAGATGGAGAAGTAGTTGGTATGGTGAAAGTGATGTATAAAATAAACCAACTGCCCCACTTAGACAAGTGGATTGATTTCAGATTGACACTGGTTCCCTGTTCACCACAGTTTTTGATAGCTCTAGATGAAATACATGAAAGCGTAAAAGAAAAAATTGTAAACAATCTTCAATGCTATTTGATAATGACATTCTAACATGGATTTAAAAGTAAAATATACCAAAGTTGACAACTTTAACAAAAAAAATTAAAATATATAGCCAGAGAATAAGTACAGGGGGAAGTAAATTACTTGACTTAGAATTCTATATAGAGTATTAAGTAAATGTAAATTGATTGAGAAAGCAATGATTTGAATCAACATTTCAAAAAAGTTGGAAAATTATTTAATGAAAATGTTGAAGATTTTTCATATATTTGGTATCCAAAGACAGGTAGTTGGTAAGTAAATAAATAAATATTTTATTATGATCTGTGCATAAAAATGTATCATGTAGATCACGTTATGTTAATCCATGATAAAAAAGGAACTTCCCCAACATTTATCGGAATGAATCAAGGGAGACCATAATAAAACCTTGATGACGGCAGCATTACAAAACACAAAATTAATTATAAAATAAAACTGAAGTCTATATCAATGATTAAAACTATAAACATACAAAATAATATAAAATTCCATAAGTGAAAATACTAAATAAATAGATTGACAACAAAATAAATCACAAATCAGAAGATATTAATGAAAATTATTTAGGAATATATTTATGTACAGATTTAATGGAGGTGTAGAAAATTTAGGGTTTTTCTAATTAGTATTATTTAAAAATTCATCAGTAGAGTATTATTGTTTCTCCACAGAAAATAATTTAATTTCATTTTAAATAAATTGGTTTGGAAATCTTTTAATGTTTCAGTAATGTAATAAAAATGACATTTGTAGTATAATGAAGCGCTTATAAGATTTTAGGAATAAGAATACAAAAGATTAAATGATGTTAACAGATATTTCAATGCTTACTTTGGAGTTAGTAGCAGTTAAAATGGTTTAGTACTAAATTTCGCCTTTGCAGTATGTGCTATGCCTTATAATTATGAAAATTGTGTAGTGTTCAGTTGAGATATGAAAATTCAACACAAGAAATATCAACAGAAAGATAAGAAGTAGAGATGAGCTCTTTGAATATGTTGTTAGACTAGAAAAGGTGTGAGAGAAACTAGAACCATGGAATTTGGTCAAAGGACTGAGAAAGTAAAGCGAGATTCTTTAGGCATCTAGATTAATTGGGGATTGATTAAATGCCAAAGTAAATACTGGAACTTAAAAAAGCAAGAATAAAACCAAAGTATCATTTATCAGTCAAGGAAAAAAATTAGATAAAGGAGTAGATATAAAAAAAAAATTTGACAAATGACCTATTACTAAAAGATGAAGGAGTTTTGTTGAAGGCCTGATCTGGAATACTGTATAAGAGGGAAATAGATAAAGAAAAATGAAAGATAGACAAAGAAAATAAATGATATATTAGTAAATCAATTGTAATATTACACTTCATTCGCATTCATACATATCATTCTCATTCATCCTCTGAAGTAATACCTTACGGTAGTTCTGTTGGCTAAACAGAAAAAGAATATGACATTAATATCAATTATGGATTTCACATAATTTTATGAATGCTATATAGATGGCATTTGTACATCTTAAATCATTTAACAATATGGAGTGGATTGATAAGATTTGAAATAAAATAAGATTGAAATGTAGAGGTAGAAAGATAATTATAACTTGCAAAAGAATCAAAAGTGTGCCCATAAGTACAAAAATGAAAAAAGAATGTATAAAAAATGAAAGATTGAAATATATGAGACAGATAATCGAGGATTTTAGGTGTGAGAGGTTTATTTAGATTAAGAATGCCCCAGAATGGAAAGCATTGGAAAAGTACATTATACCTTCAAACAACTTGGGAAAATACTTCTGTATATAGAAATCACAAAGATAATCTTACTTGGAGCAAATAAAACTCATTGGATAATCAGCTAAATTTGGGTAACAGGTCCACCTGTTTTTTACTTTATAACTCTCTTCTAGAAATAACTAACCCTGGTCCATCATAACTGATATCTCAGTCAAATAAAAAATTTATGCACAGAAACTATAATTATCACACAGTACTATGTGATATATATATATATATATATATGTGATAACAACGATTATTATCAAAAACTAATTATAATTATGTAACAACCATGTGTACTGTCCTCAAAAAGTTATGAAAAAATTATATTTTATTTATTAATATATAGATTTAGATATTTTTTAAAATAAAATAATCACTAGTAAAACAGTATTATATTACCCATATTGCATGACAGCAACCCTTTTTTGTATTAAGATGAACAGCAAACAATCTGAAGAGTGTAAAACTGTGCCAAAAATGTTTTTTTATTCTATCGAACAGATGATTCAAACAATCAGTAGACAGCAGCAGTAATCTTCATAGTATTCAGTATAATAAATGAAGAGGTGCTGCCATGCTATCAGTTCAAATTAGTATTTTTGGGGTAAAAGATCACACATATATCAGTAGAAATGACAGAATCCAGATTACATACATACACTATGCACTATAAAGGACATCTAATCAACTCCTAATTAATCTGTTTACATCATTTTAGCTGTCATATTATTTCATCCTTGATTCATATACAAATTATGTATACATACATTGATATATACATCCTTTACCTATACATATATATATATAATATTATTTAAACATACACACACATATATATATATATATATATATGAATATCAATTCAGGTATTTTTTTCTATTCCTTAATTAATTATTCACTCCCATCTCATGTCTGGACTAAACTTGGGTAGTTTCTTTTTATTATTAATTCTATCATTATTAACCCATAGATTATAGACATGACATTACTTTTTTTTTCGTTTAACTACTACCAACTACATTATTTCAACTAGTTTATTTTTTCAGTTTCTTTTTCTCCTACATCTCCTTTATCATTTCTCAGTGTTTTTCTTCTTTTGTCCTGGTATAGTTTTCCGTTTTTTTTCTTTGTTTCTTCTGTAAATTCTTTCTCAGTGTGAGCACTCTTTGATATTTTCTTTGTGTTATTTTCAGTTCCTTCACGTCTCTTTCCATTTCTTCAATCTTATTTTATCATTATAAATGTGATATTCTAGAAATCTTTAAAAATCTAATCCAATTTTGTTAAACTAAGGCTCACGAAT
>JAAAKQ030224452.1:0-11398 GCA_010016005.3 Zanna intricata | reverse complement strand
TACAAACTCCTTGTTTTATATATATAATTTAATTTGAAAATATAATTTGATTTCTTAACTAAAGATTAATAAACATTGAAAATAAGAATTCCAACAATTAGTTAAATTTTATTTTTATATTAAAAAAAATTACGTCATCAATAAATGAGGTCGTATTGGAAAAATATCTCATGAAACCCCCGCCAGACAACGAAATTCATACATATATTATCTGTTTCCGAATTTCTAGCAAATAACTGTGTAAAAATTTATATCATCATTAATTGCAGTCATTTAGAATCATAGTTTATTATCAAGAATTATGAATTCGTTTAATTTAATATGGAAACGAAACGTTTCTATTAGAAAGATATGAACGTAGATATGTAGATATGTAAGTAAATAAGGAAATAACAACAAATTTATTGTTCCAGCCATATCTGAGAATAAATTTGATTGCTAAATTACGATATTTGTAGTAACTGACGAATCTAACCTAACTGAGGAAAACAGAAGAATATCAATTGCATAAGATAATGAAACCTAAAATCTGTGGTATTTTAAAACTAAATAAATGTAACTGCTCTTTCCCAAATATTAATCAGTATCTACATTAATATCTGACATTTTCATTTCTAGATTATTTAGAATAACTGGCACTCTACTCTAATCAGTTAAAAAACAGTTTGGTAATATTTTAATAGAGCAAATAAACTTTTATGATGTGGTTTACTGAAGAAATAAAAAACAACATATCATCAATATTTAAATGGAGACTCAAAATTACAGCACGATATACAAGAGAAAGGAGATTGAAATATTGCAAGGGACCTGCCTTAGAGTAGATATCATCTGTTGAAAAATATATAGATCCAAAATAATAGTAAAAATGTTATCATTTACCTATCCATATATGAAATGAATCGCATAGTAGTCGAGGCGATAGTAATCAGGGCGCAATAGTCAATTATTGTTGAAGCGAACAAAAAACTTACTAGAGAAACAATTTTTATTTTTATTATAACTGAAAAAAATAATTGATGTTTTAACTAATTTTATTTTTTTATTTATGTTTTCTGACTAATTTATTTATTTTTAATTAGATTTTTATTCATTATTATTAAATGGTATTTCTAAGGATAGCGATAAAAAACGTAAGTTGGGACTTCTTTTAAAAATGTTTATTACTATAATCACACATTGGTTATAAAGAAAAATGCACACAATTATATTTTTGAAATATATACCACGCGAAAGATTCCATTAGCTTTAATTACTGGAGCGAACGAAGAGCTAGGAAACCAAGATAGAACTAACTGCAAGCTATGCTGTAAGTATAAAACTTACCAGTTTAATGAAATGGGATTAAATATTTGAAGAATATTAAACAAATGAAATTCAATAATATTTTGTTTTTGCCTTAAACCATGCGCGTTTTTATACCTCTAATAAATAAATGCGAAAGTTTATAGCGGTTCTATTCGTTTGCTAAAGCATCACGCGAGAACCAACCGTCTGCTTTCAAAATTTTATGATACATTCTGTTATCCCAAGGAAGATTTTAAGCCACAGATCGAGCCCTAGCTCCCTTGGGGGTGAAAGTTGAGAAAATTTTCTCTTGGACGACGACCTAATACCATTTTTGATTTCGTTTTTCTACGTAAAAATAATAGACCACTCGTTTTATAATATATCTGATTTTCAGCTCTCTACCTTGACCCCTTCCCGAGATATAGGTTATTCTACAAAATGGAATAACAAAAAAGGGATACGATCAGGCTAGTAAACTAATAAAATAGAAAAATAAAAATGTAACCATTCAATAATTTTTTGTTAATTAATATAATTAGTTAACAATGCCTGTGTTAACATATTATGGGCTTTTAACCCAGTAAGAATTATCTATGTACATGATATTATTTAGCTTTTTCCTACACTGAACTGACAAAATACAAGACGTTTCAAGTAGGCGAAAGAGGGCAAGGAACGATTCTCCTGCAGACATTTACACTGGTTACGGTGCCGTATCTAATCAAATAGCAGTTATACGACCTCCTTCTCCTTATTTCAGAACGGAAAAGAATCATCATCAGTAAATCATGGATCTATAGTAATGACACTTTCATATTTTTCTTTTTTTTACATAATAAAATTACTCAGTCGAAAGTAATTTCTTTTTATAAATCACAATAGCAAATTATGCATAAAATCATACATATCACACTATATATTACAGTTTATTAATATTATTTGAAGTAATGTAAAACATTCATATTACATTCATTTTTAAATACTAGTTTTAAATTAGTCTCAAAGGAGAACTAACAATAATATGAAATAAAAAGGGAACTATTTAATCTCTAAATTGAATATCATAAACTTCATTTCAAAAATATCAATAATGTTTTGTTTTTATTTATTAATTTACTATTTCAATTTAAAACTTCAAGTATAATGTAAATAGAAATATTATATAAAATAAAAATAGTCGATCATCTGAGTTAATCATTCAAAATAATAATAACCGGAATTATATTTTTGTAAAATGCATTTAAATCAGAACGCCGGAACTGGCAGAAATGAACCAGGAACAACCTGAAACTTTCATGCCAAATGAAGCGTGGAATGTTTCTCACTATAAACTCCCATCCGGAGGTCCCGGGTTCGAATCCCGGTCAGGCATGGCATTTTTCACACACGCTACAAGCTCATTCATCTCATCCTCTGAAGATATAGGTGGTTCCGGAGGTTAAACAAAAAAAAAAACTATAAACTCCAGTGGTTATTATGGGGTAGGAAAATTTCTTCCTTTGTAAGTTTATTTTAAAAAACAGTGAAGAAAACATGAACTGCAAAGGCGATCACGAGTGTGTGATTGCCTTAAAAAGTTTAAAAATATTTTAATACCAAAAAATGTAAGAAAAATAAGATTTTCATGGTTTTATCAAGTTTAATAACTTGTCAGAGTAAGGTTTTTAAAAAAATATGTAAGCGAGAAAATAACGGGAAACCGGTTTCATCCAAAAAGGGATGATAGTAAAATAGAGCAAGAGAAAAATTTAAAAATGAAATAAAGTATACTGTTTTTCTTTTGTTTGAATAAAAATAAGTATTAAAATTATTTTTTTTAATTCTGCCAGGTATTTTTGAGGTATGAAATAATAAATATACAGAAAAAAGTGTAAATTAACTTAGATCTCTATCGTTAAAAATAAAACCAAAAAATTTTCGTAAAAGGCAACGGTTTAAATAAATATGACTTTTAAAATCCTAAATCAAAATTTTTTTTAAACATAAACTATTACTATTGCTTATTGGACTATTTAAATTGTTTAAAACTATTCAAAATTTAAAATTGTTAAAAATAAATTTAAAAAAACTCACTTGATTTAATATATTAAATGTTACCCATAGATTCTACATAAAAAATCATTATTTTTTAAAATATAATTTGCTGTGAAATGATATCTTTTCATGCATCTCATGCTATTTTAATTTTTTTTTCAACAGACATTAAAATTGTTTACATTAGCGAATCTACTCAAAAATAAATTTAACATTATCTATAAAGAATTTTTTCATTAGATCTAATTGGTCATAGTCATTATAACACATTTACAGAACTTTTCAATTTTCTAATTTTTTTTTACATAGTTATGTCTGATTAGAATCCACCACGGATTCGTTTGGTCTAGAACAGACGTTATGTCTGGTTTTTTGTTACGTATAAAGTGACTTTTAAGAGAGAAATTATGTAAAAAAATAACTTCATTGTTCATGAAAAAATAAGAATATTACTGAAAAATGAATTATTTTTCTATCACTCAAGTTCATATGATAAAAGTATTAATAATCGACAAAAAAAAAAAAGGAAGGATATATAATGTTATAAATTTGTTTAATTATCTGTTATGAATACTACGTAAGTTTGCAGAAATCCCGTGCAGCTCTCTTAATTCGGGGCCCGTAGGCAGCCGCATCCCTTGTTCGTAACGTATGAGCGAGGTGTAGTATTGTACAGATTCAGGTCGGCCACATCTGGTTAATTGAAATCCAACAACCAAAAAACACATCCACGATGTAGTATTTAAATCCAAATAAAAGACTTTATCAGAATTCGAACCTGAGGACTCTCGTCTTCGAAATCACCTGATTTAAAGGCAAAATAAGATTCAATACATGATTACAAATGAAACAGCACTCTTCAGAAGAAGATTTGAAATTAATATGATGTAACCATAAAGAAAAAAATAATAGAGAAAAAGAGAATACAAAGCTTTTTAAAGATTAATTCTTGTACAGTTTTAAAGATGAACGTAACAAACAAAGAGTTTTAAGTTAGAAAACTTATGGTAGATTTCCATTTATTTATTTTATTAAGTTAAAAATGTTAAAGTAAAATAACACAAATTACAAGCAGCAATAAAAATAAAAATTTAAAAAACTTTTTCGGTCGATATCAAAAAGTGATACAATGTTTGTATGTAACATTTAAATGTTAAGGAAAAGAAAAAGAAATATACTATAGAATTTTAATAGTAATTATGAAAAACAAATAACTAATATACATAGATGCAACTACTGGAAACCAACAATTTTCACGCCGCCCGGTAAATACCACTCTAAAATAATGACACTAACTTATGATAACAATATAGAATCCACGCGTTTATTCCACAATATGAAACATTTAATTACATTTATAAAACATACAATTTAAAAGTCTTCAACTGACAGACTAGGAAATAATAAAACGTGTCAAAAAATTATTAATTCTTTATAAATAATTTACTGTCAAATATCTCTCTTTCCATGTATCTCATGATGATTTAACTTTTTTACGATCAAGTAGTTTTTCTAATAATAAATTAGAAACAATAGTTTAATTGTAATAAACTATGTTAGTTACAATATTAGTTATTAGTTAGTAAAACAATTCCAATTAACACTGGTTTTAGAGTCTATTCTCGAAAATCTATTTAATTTACAATATTAGAAATAAAATTACGATAAAAAAAAAAGCTTATAATTGCAATGTCCACGAACAGAAGAGTAATAAAAAAATTTTTAAACAAAATTCATATTAACGACTAACTTAAACACACGTCTCATAAATTTACATTTACATTACATTTTGATATTAACATTTAAAAGAACAATGAGTATTGTAGCAATTTTATTTGTAAGTATTGTATAAAAAAATTAATTATTAATTAATCTTAGTACATTTTAATCAAAGCATAAGTATATAAATTTACATAATAATAATAATATTTACATTATATAATAAATTTACATTTTGATATGTAAATAATATACATTACATCATAATTTAATTTTACATTTTTTTTTTATTACAAAATAATTATCTACAATGATTGTCATTAGATGCCAAGCCATAATAATATTACACTTATAATTCAACATAAGAGGTTTTTTAACTGGTAAAGTGTTATTAGCAAGATGTTAATTTAAAGAAATTAACTGTACGAACTTTTCGTAGGAGCGCAAAGCAAACCTAAAATAGATTTTTAAAAAAGGGACCTCTTGTATTTAGAAAAGAATTTTAACGTAAATCTAATAAAAAAGTTATTTTTAAATTTATGAAAAATTCGATTCTGTTAAGGAAAAAAGTAAATTTTGATTTTATTATTTATCAGCGAAATTTTGTTATATTCATTCCTACACATACAAAGAATAAAAGTATAAATAAATATGTATTTTGATTAACTCTTTTGAAGTAAGATAAATGTTTCCCAGTATTCAAATTAACACGTGAGAAAGATTATTAAAAAAAAGTTCCTTTGGTTGTAACTTCTAGCCAGAAATTTGTATACTTATGAATTGATTAAAATGTTGTATTAGGGTTAATTAATAATTAATGTTTTGATATAATACTTGCATTACTCATACATTATTCAATACTCATTGTTCTTTTAAATGTTAATATCAAAATGTAAACCATTAATTTGAAGTCTTAACTAATACATTATATATCCCTCTACAGAATTTCTTATTTTTTGTAGAAAATTGGTTGATCTGAACAATAATATGAACATTTTACACAGGGATACCAAATTTTCAAGTAAAAAGTAGCTTAAAACTAAAAAGCAGACGTAATGTTATTTATAATTAAGAGTAAATAACCAGCGATTTAACGGAAAGAAGGAAAGAAGGTATTAATGTGTCTGTCTGACTGTTTTTGTGTGCGCGCGCGCGCGACGATTAATTCAATATTTCTAACAGATACATAAGAATAGATTAAATATACTACTAGAAAGACGGCACAAACATATCTACATAAAACAGGTGTTTTCAAATTGTCTATAGGTTATCATTGCAAAAATATACTTTACATAACCTTTCATACATTGTTTCCTACTACTACAGCAATTTATTTTCAAAACTTTATTTTGGCTTTAATACATGTAAAATAGCTGAAATACAAATGACATTAGTCACGGATTGTTTATCTGACGATGATTAATGTATAACCAGTCCGTATGGCGAATGGATCCATAATTTAGTGAATATTATAACCACCGATTTGTAAAAGTATATTTTCCGCTCAATTACGAAGGAAATGGAGAAACCATTTCAATCCTCAGTACCACTACTAAGCGTGGTATGGGGTGCTTATTGTTCTTCGAAACGGCAGTATGCCATCTTTGAGTCTAGTTTTAGATTAATTACAACCATTAATTGTAAATCCTAACGTACCCGTAACTTACATAAAGGTTTCTAACAATACAATTAACACTTCGACTTAAATTTATCTACAGCAAACAATCGCCTGTTTAAAAGAGTATAGCTATCACCTAAAGAATTTTTTTTATCCACATTTCAATTAAACAGAAAAAAAAATTAAGGCAATTATAATTTTATTTGTAAATTAGTTTGTAAAAAAGTTTTATACAGGTTAAAATATTTCTAAGTATAGTATTGTACTATTTGTACACTTGATAACATCAAATTAAAAATTCGCTGATCTTAATTAATATTTATACTTTATTTAACGTTAGTATTTATTTTTAATAGTTGTTATAAAGTCTAGATTTAATAAAAATTATGAATAAACTATTAAAAGACGGTAAGAACTCCAAAAATAACAGCAAATGAAAACTTTTACTATTTAGTGTACTTCATTACAAATTTATAAATACTAAACTGGAACAGTAATCAATATAAATTAATTAAAGGAATTAAAAAAGAAACAAAAAGAATTTATGAGAAACCTTTTATTAAGTGTTGCAAACTCATGTGGTAACCACTTAACACAATGAACGGCAGCAATTCCTGTAATAAAATCTAAGGAAGTAATCAAGAGTAATTACACCGTTACTTTTGAGTATTATATTCACAGGTAATCGATGGAATTAATTGATTCCATTATATTAAAGAGTAGTTACTTTTTAAATAAATACCGACCGCGTAATTAATAGTTAAATAACTACACAGGATATTTATTCCCATAGATATTTCTAAACAAAATATTGTTACAAAATAAAACACAAACTATTAATTATTAAATTCTGTTAGTTTTTATGTAAATCTTGCTTTGTTTAAAAGTATTATGTTGAAGAAAAAATTAAATATTAAATTTAAAATCCTAATGAAACCACAGATGTGCAAGGAAAGATACCTGTGTAAAGATTATCTATTAGAATAGGACAATCCGAAATATTTAATGCACCCTTCTTAAGATTATCGTAATGAACAATAAAACCCCTTTTAAGATCTTATAAGGGTTGTCAAAAATACAAGTTTTTGTAACAAGTATTCAAACAATTAAAATGCATTTCCTTTCTGCTTAGCGGAAATGCACCCTCGTTAGGGATGTTTTTTAATGATACAAATAAATGCACTGAACTGCATAGAGGGCGATTCAAGTGTCGTGTCGTACCTCACCGATACATAAGCTTCAACAAAAATAAACAACACTACTTGAAACCCTTCGGGTAGCGGGACTTAGAACTGTCGAGCGTGCGTGTGAGTACGTATAGGATTGTATTCGTAGGGCGGGATTAGGTGAGAGCAGATCAAAGGGAAGTGCAGTACGAGCGTCTGAGTGTGAAGACGAGATATATAAACACGGGGAAGGGACTTAAAAGTAAACAAATAAAAAGTGAACTCTTTGTGATACGATCCAGTTATAGGTTGAAACGAGTTCAGGACGACCGCATCTTTTTTACAATTCCGATGTAAGAGGTCAACCCGTTCTTTCTATTATAACGTACATGTACAACAGTAGCAGGAACAGCAACATCGAACGTATGCAACAGAGAAACTTGTGAAATGAAAGAAACTTTCGTTCTTTCTTCCATTCTTACGTTCAGATGCTATCATATCAACATTGTCACCCACAGCGCTATTATTCTACGTAAACAATCTACGTAGAAATATTTAATATTCAAGCACATACGTTAGCAAAAATCCACTAACAATAATACTTGTAATAATATTTTATAAAATTTATTTATAAGCGTTTTAATAAAAGTTTATTAACATAGCAATAAAATGTGTTTTTTGTGCTAATTTTAGAACTAAAAAGTACATAATTAATATAAAATATAAATTACTGCTCATCAAATTCATAATCAGTTGTTAAATGATTTTATTTTTGCAAAACCTCAGACCGGAGAATATGAAGCAGAACGAAAAGAATGGTTAGTGAATTGAGTCGTGCAAGCCAGGGGCGATTTTACATCAAAAACGAACAACGTGGTTTTTAGAATAATTATCTATGTGAAATATTAACATCAAGACTGTAACAGATTAAACTTAAAAAAAAAAATAACAAAAGAATAAAAACATTACTCCTGAGTAACGGAAAAATGGTCTACTCAATAACCTTAGGCCCTGTAATTTTTACTCGTTCATAAAGAGTTTGTTATTAAAATAAAAAGGAGACTTTTATTTTTACAGGAAAATGATTAAGTTGTACAGAAAGTCTCCAACCTTTCACTCAGTATCAAATGTATTAAAGTTCGAATTTAAAACAAAAAATTATTTACATGAGTTTATTACACAAAGCTATGAATTCTACTTTTCGTAATAGACTTAAAAAGCAATGAAAATCAGCGCGAATCTCAAGATTAACGAAATTATTTTATAAGTCATGACGAGAGTAACTAAACCGAATAATATTAAGGGCCAATTATGGAAATATAATTTATTTTCTCTTTAATTTCGTGTGAAAATCTAGTTTAAATAGAGGTGTGCTTATTACATTGTAGTTAAATTGTAACATTATTATTATTATAATACAACTGAGGATAGCAATAATTATTGTCGTTTTATTGTTTTCATTGTTGCTATTAAGCTACAATTTATTCCCTAAGCTATCAAACTGCATTTCCTTAATAAACGTTTATTCCAACTGTTAACAAACAAATAACTAAGTATTCATCTAATTCAAACTTCATTTCTATAACTTATTCAGTTAGCTTATAGAAATTATATAAATAGACCGCGCGTGCGAGAGTTCAGGCGGCTAATTCAGAAGCATCTCCTGTAAATATCCATGTAAAAGAAACTAGGGACGTTAATATTTAGTAACCACGCGCCATTATATTTTACAAAAATTATGTATATATTTTAAATTTAAAGAAATTAAGATATTTTTTGTTAAAGAGTTATGAAATTGTCAATTGACCACAAACAGTAGAAGTTCACTAATATCATGGATTAAATTTCTATGAAAATAAACAAACAATAAATTCAATTCAATTTTCGTCATCTGACTGCGATAAATACGTAGTGCTGTTCAGTATTAAGAGATTCAAAAGGAGCTCAAGTTTGTTTTTTATTATAATATACAATTCCCATTAATTTGGTTCAACAGTATCCGTTACGTATTTTATACAGTTTCTTTCATTCCTGTGGCCTATTTTCGATGGCTTTTAAGCATACATTTTAACATCAGATATTTTAAAAGCCGTACTTCCTGAAACAATGTAACTTTTATTTGTCTGTAAATTAACTTAATTGGATTGAGTAAACAATGATATAGGAAGGTAATCGAAGTACGGTTTTGGCAGTAGATCTTGCTAACCCTCAATTTTATACACAATAAAATTACTTTTAACGCAAATCCTTTGCAGTAAACCTTAAGTTCATCGTCTTCAAAAATCATTCCTTTTGAACTAAGCCACATTTTGATATTCTATTTCCAAGACACGGCTGAAATTGTTTCCTTTTTACATGAATGATAAGGAGGGCGTTGTCTAAAACAATAATAATCGGTTTTTTTTTTTTTTTTTTTTTTTTTTTTTAGATAACCGTCAATTCATTAGTAGAATCATACTCGCGTATCACATTGTACAATGAAGCAGGATAACTTCCTCTTACGTTAGCAGCTTATTAACGATATCCGAAATCAGTCGTTGAAATATTTTGTAATTCTCTTTTGTACGCATTTAAAATGATGTGAATTTCCGCACATTTTAAGTGGGTTTGTCGCACTATTTTCATTTGAATCTCTATCAGACGTGGTGTCAAAATAATGGTATAACTCACATCGTACAGACATACATCTAGAATTCACTACATTTACGTTTCAGTAAACTTAAAAAAAAAACTGCATAATACTATCTTTAAATAACATTACAGTAAATAAAGAAGTAACGGAAACACAAAAATTGAACACGAGAATGAACGAGTGATCTGTAAAAAGATCAAGGTTTTAACAGAACTGAACGAGTCGTTCCTTTAAATCGATTTTTTGATACCGAACGAAAGAATCGAGAATCGGTTTGCGGGAGAAACTGATTCTATTTACCATTCTCAACAATGAATTGGATAGGCGATAGGAAACCGAATCATTCTCTGTTACAATTCGATCCGATTCATAGCGATCTTTCTTAAGAAGTCGAATAAGAGTTGAATAGAAAAGAATCCAAGACATTTTGGAGGTATGGATCAGTTGCGTCGGAGCAAGAGTATAAAGAGAGAAGAACCACCAAACATGGGTGGAGAAAAAAAAGAGAGCATGAGCATTAGAATTTACAGTACTGGTAGCGGGGCAATGAAAAGAATCGTTGAGTCGGACGAACGATTATTTTTACGAACCTTTCTGAGAATCGAATCTAAGAATCGATTCCTGAAAAAGAATTGGTTATCCCACTACTACTGAAAAGACATAACGTTATATAAACTTTTGATTACATTGACTACTACATGACAAATTAATTATACGGCGACTAATATATGAATAATGACTATAGTGTTATATATAGGTATGGCCGCGTTGTGAATCGACACTGATACAAGGAACGTGACTCGCAGAATCGTGACCAACTCAATAAACAAACGCAACGTTAGTTTATACTTCACTCTATAAGTCGTCCAGTTGCCCATTCCCGACCTGCGGAGGAGGCTTAACGGCCTCGCGATGGAAGCATGGCAGCGTGAATGGGAC
>JAAAKQ030224440.1:11342-28750 GCA_010016005.3 Zanna intricata | reverse complement strand
TACATTTAAGTATACTTAAAAAATTATTTTCTAGCTTGTGGTTGCAACACAGAATATTCAGTCGGAGTAGGCTGTAACCCTGTTAATGGTCAGTGTGAATGTTTACCTGGTGTAATCGGAGAAAAATGTGATCATTGTCCTCATCGTTGGGTATTAATACCTGATAGCGGTTGTTTTGATTGTGATGAGTGTACACATAGCCTTTTGGATACATCTGATGCTCTGCAATTAGAATTAGAACCTGTTACAAGAGAATTTCAGGTTAGTGTATAACTTATTAAAACTTAGATGTTTTTACTAGCATTGTCTTTTTTTAAAATTAATTGCATTGAGGGTTGTTAATTATTTATTCATGTAATCATTCACTGATAACCGAGTGTGCTAGTTGGGTGTGTACTTGTATTTTTTTATTTATTGTTTTGTTTTTATATTATTGTTGCTATTTATTTACTTTTACGTATCAGTTCTTGATGTAGCCTTAGACTAACTGAACTGTAATTTTTTTTAATCATTGGTTCAATAATTTTTTTTTTAAGTCAGTTTTCTGGCTCAGTAAAGTTGAATGATTTCTTGGTATAAAGATATGAGTCTCTAAACAATATTCAGATTGATTTATTATATAAAATACAAAAAATAGAAATTATAGAAATTTGACATATTCCCTCTTAACATTTTTCTTTAAATTTAATTCAAAAAAATAAGTAAATAAATAAAATAATGAAAATAACATTTTTAATGAAAATTTCTAAAAAAGTGATTTATTTGAAACAGTAATTCAACATGTTTGTAACTTTTTTAAAAAATTCTTATTGTTGGACCAATTTGGCTTACATATTTTTCTTGAAAACAAGCTATGTAATATATCTTTTTAATTAAAATTTTTGCATCTGTACAACAAAAAGTGTAGTATCCACTATATAAAAAACTAACTTTGTTCTAATAAAATATCTTTGTTGTGTATTGAATGATGCATTTAATGGCCACATCATAAATTCTAATGGTAATAAACTAATGAAACATGTTTCATTCTGTATAGTATTTTATAATATTTTAAATGTGCATACAAAGTGTGTTCAATAAAAGACTGAACTTTTCTATTATCACCAACAAGTACACAGAGTGTGCTGTAATGGCTGACTAGTACGGCAACTTCTAAAGACACGATGCCACTTGATATATTATGCTGCCATTATTACTTTTGAGCCACTACGGTTGTACTTAATTAGAGCTACAATGTTTATTAATCTCTCAGCAGATTATTAACAAGTGAAAAATGAAGTTTTTGAACATCTTGAAGAACAACATGTTTTATATTAAATTTTGTTTCAAATTCAATAAAACTTTCATAGAGACATTTAAAATGTTTTAGCATAGAGATCGCAGAGTATGAGTGGTTCTGTCATCAGTATATTGACTGATGAAAATCCTAGAGCTGGACATTCTTTCACAGCAACAAATGACAAAAGAATGTGTAGTTCAAGCTGCAGCTGATGAAGATTGCTGTTTTTCTGTCTGAAAAATTGCTATTGAAGTGAGCATTAGCACAGAATCAGGCCTCACCCAGTGGAAAAACTTAACAGACTTTAGTGGAAAAACTTAACACAAACTGCATCTCCACAAAATTCATACTGTGTCAACTATTTTTTAAATAGTGATCAAAAGGGAATTGTGTTAATGTCAGTCAAGTTCTCTTTAACTGTGCCAATGCAATGAAATTTTTTGAAAAACATTATAAAAGGAAATGCGACTTAGGGTTATGGCTACAATGAGGAAACCATGACATAGTTGTTTTTCAAAAAGTTTAAAGGAGGTCAACTTAATGTTGACCACATTTACTGTTGTCAACAACTTAATGTTGACCTCCTTAATGGAGGGGCAGAATCACTGCCTTTTATCCAGAAGTTGTAGGTTCAAATCTTGTGTCAGGATGGATTTTTTCACTACAACAAAATTAATTGGTTAACGTTATAAAAAAAAGGAAACAGGATAGCTGTAATAGTATGAGTAATTAAGATTACCTGTGGGAAGAATAAATAAATAATAGTTAACATGTAATAAAGAAAACAGTTTTTTATCACAAAGTGATAAAAAAAGATTTAAAAAAAAATATTTTTTAGGTTTAAAAATTGTTCATCCCTAATCGATTCACATATATGCATTTTTAATGAGTCAAGTAATTTTTTTTTTTTAAACAGCTGGTAGACATTTTTTTAAATTCTTGCATCTTTACTTTAGCAGTTCTGGTCTCAAAAAAAAAAATTGTAGAAAATTGAATAAGCTCTTGATTTTATATAACTTATTTTTTTCCGTAGAGCTTTTAGATTTCAAAAAAAATGCAAATGGCTCTCTTGATATTAAAAAAAAAACTAAATTAAAGAAATTCAATTTTGTTCAATTTTTGCTATACAAAGATAAAAAATCTAATTAAAGATAATTTTATAGAAAATTAGAAAACACAAGATTTCATTCAGAAACCATTTACATTTTTTCTTTTTATTTAAAATTAAATGACCATTCTAATTAATAAACAGTCATTATTATCATCATTAGAAGTTGATTAAAAATTAATACAACAAAGTTGAACAAAAAATAAATAAAAAAAAAAGAATAAGTGTTAATTGACAAATAAATAGAATGTACAAAAAACAAGTGTTTTGAAACATTACAGCATTTTGTATTATTTTTTTAGTACTGCTAATATTTTTTTATAATTACTTTTTTATTTATTAAATCTATTTACACATTATCTTAAATATACTTTTTTCTAGTTTCTACTGATAACAATTGTTTAATAGCAGCCATCTCATTTCAGTAAAAGAAAAAAGATTCCCTTTTTAAGTAGTAAAAAGAACATTTTTCTAAATGGTCTTATTTCAACAATTATTTATTTGTATGTAATTTTATATGCTTTAAAAAATCTCATAATTTTTTATTAAGCTATATTTTTTTAGATTTTTGCACCTACTTTTTGAGCAATTATTTAACTTAACTCTCAGCTTCCAAGGTTTTTTTATTGGCATATTAAAAAAAAATTATTCTGCAAGTTTTTCTAAAAAATTTACAAATGAACCTTTTTTAGATTTTATAATGTTTGTTATCTTTCTTTTATTGTACATTCTGTCAACTTCTGTAACTGAGTAGGTAATGTGTTGGAATTTCATGTGGAGGTCCTTGATTTGAATTCCAATCGGCATATTTTCATATGCTACCAGTTTCCAATGGGCTAGTGATCATAACTACTGTTTATGGTTGCTCTTTCATAACACAATGTAACTTGTATATATTATACTGTCTAGAATTGAACATGATATATAGGTATACTGTAACAAATATTGAATTTTGTTTTATTAATTTTAGCAACATCTCAATACTGCAGTGGTGAAATCTGTATAACTTGAAATTGAGAAAAAAAGTTTTTTTTTTAAACAATTCTGTTCAAAAATATTCAATTTGTACAAAAATTCAGTAATCTGTATTAAAGTAAATTTTTTGAAATGTTAATATTTCAAAAAATTATACTTTTTATTAATATAATTTTCTGTATTTTCAAAATTTTTGTTGTGTTTATCATTTAAAAAACAGTCATTTTACCAATTTCTTTTTTTATATTTTAATGAAATACTCTACTGTATATAAAATAATCTCTTTTTTTATTAATTTAATGATAATTCTTTAATAATTTGTTATGTTTCATATTATTGGTAGACAAAATTTATAAATATATGTTTTTTCAGACTGTAGCTGTTAGTTATTTCACTACACAACGTCTTGTATATATTAATGATACAGTTAATCAACTATCACCTAATGTTTCGCTGATGTTTACTTCACAAGTTGACTTATCACCAATACAAACACTGATTGAATCATTAGCACAAGATTCCAGAACCATAAATAGAAAGGTAATTTTTTTTAGTGCATTAAGTATTATAATATAGTTAATTTATGATTAAACTATCTATGATAATGAAAAGAATATTAGTGGTATTAATTTATCACAAATTTATATTAACAAAAGAATTGGTAACATAATTTATAATGATTTTACCTTCAATTTTCAAGCATTATTTTACAGCTGTAAAGTGAAAAAACCTTAATCTATAAATGCATTTCATTTTGACATATATATATATATATATACTTCTACCCTACCTGCTTAATTTATTTTACACAAAATTGGCTGTTAAGCAAATTATCATCTTTCAAATCAGTTTTTTTTAATTGAATTTTTTTAAGGTGGATATAAAATAACAACAATTTCAGAAATCACTAAAAATGCTATAATGGAGTTCCACCTTTGAACCAGAATTATCTTCTTAATAACTATTCTTTTTCTGAGTTAGATAAATAGATGATAGATCAAATAACACTGGTCAGAGACCAAATTATCTTTTTCATTATTCATTTGTTTATAATTTAAATATATAGCTTACGAAGATAAGATTCTACCCCTCTTTCATCCAGAAATCCCAGGTTCAAATCCTGGTCAGACATGGCATTTTTCGTGTGATAAAAAATGTCCACGGTCAAGCTTAATGTACCAAAGTAGTGAATTATGTTAAATAGATCTATAAACAGTGTTTCAGATTATAATATTAGAATGTGTGTACGAGAATTTTACTTCAGTACTTAATTAAATTAAAAATAATATTACTAAATTCTTCTTCCTCTAATGAATGAAAATGAAATTCCATTTTCATAATTACAACCTGTACCATATTCTATCATCTGCAATATCATTTAAAATATTTCATTGCTTTATGTGTATATTATTGTGAAATAATTACATAATTTACTAGTTCACACTACTAGTATTAAAATAAAAAACTCATCAAATGTGAAAGGTTTTCTCAGAAAATTTTACATCATAATAATAGTAAAGGTTAATTTTACATCTTTTATTTCATTGTAATTTATTAACCTATAACTTTTAATGTTTAAAAAAATCTCGATATTGAAATGAAGGAATGAAACCATTATTTCAAGAATTTTAAATGAATCTATATAAATTGTATTTTTTCAGTGGAGTAATTTTCTTTGAAAGTAATTCCTTATTAAAAAAAAAAAAAAATTAGATCACTGAAAGATTCATTTCTGCATAATTTGAATTACAGACTTTAAATCGTAGTTATACTTGCATTGCTTGTAAGATGGTAAAAAATGATTAAACCAAGAAAAAGATATTGAAGTTCATGAAAATTTATATATTTATTGAAATAATATTTATATAATGAAACTGAAAACTCTCCCCCCCCCCCACATAAAAGTATAAAACGTATACCAGGAGGTTTTGTTTCATCAAAGGTCCTTCAATTTGTGAAGTTTATACTACACAAGGAAAATATTACTAGCATGGATTTTGATTTTTAGATTTGCAGTGCATTTCTCTACAAAATATTTAACCATAATGTTCATAATTGGTATTATTCCCTTTACCTAAAACAGTTGCTTTAGATAAAGAGGAAGAAGAAGAAAATAAAAGACGCATCTGCATGGTTTGAGTACATTTAGTGTGCATCCTGAATGGAAAGACTGAGAAACTGGATGAGAATATGATTTTTTTTTTTTAATCAGCAATGAGAGAAAATTATATGGTTTCTGTATGTCATAGTATTTGTTCTGCCTAATTGTTGAAAGTACTGAAATAGAGTATTTTGCCTTAAAATTTCTATTAAAATTTTGCCATCCATTTTGCTTTTATAATTAATGTACAAGTTGAAATTAATTTTTTATGAATAGAGTTATGACTTTATAATATTCTAAACTTATAAAACTCTGACACTTCAACATGGCTTGCTATCCACATCTTAATAATACTTGTATAATAGACACAATGGGCGAATGACTGTGAATTTAGTTTATACAAATAGGCTGGTTCCAATAGGTACACAATTTCAGAAAAATATCATAAGGTGCTGATAGTTGGCCAGACATTTATGCAGCTCTAATGTTGCAGGTTGGTAAAATAAATTTTATCATATAAAACCATGCTTGTAGAATTGGTTAAGAGATTCCACAGTTGATTGAATTGGTTCTGCTTGAATAAATCAAGCCAAGAACAGTGTTGGTTTTTTTGCCTTAGAAGAGAATAAGATGGGCAAATCTTTTTTTTTTTAATAATCTGAGAATTGCCACGTTTTAGTATAAAAATATAATTTTTTTTTTTTTCATTTTTAGCCATTTTTAGGACCAAATTCCAATTACTTTCACTTTTTTCTTCTTTAGTCTTTTCTCTCTTCCCAGTACCTCTTTATTCTCTGTATATTCTTTGCATTCTTCCAACCATTTCATTTTCAGATTAAGTCTTTTTTAAGTTCTTTAATCCAATTTATTTCTGTTTTTCAATTATAGAAAAACTAAAGAGTTGCCTACATTTAAACTGTTTTTACTCATTCTGACAAGATCAACAATGAACATCAATTTTCACATTTTCATTGTGTCCATTATTTTTTATATATTTTGATATATTTCTTTGTTGCTCCTAAGTTTAGATGTGTTTTTAGCATTACAACACCTAATATTAATCTAATTTTATTATTTTTCTTTTCTATAGTTTCCATATTCCCGTTTATTTTTAAGAACAAACATACATGTAAACTATTTTGTTTTATTGCTGTATTATTATGTCTGATTTTCAAGTTTTTTATAATTTTTTTTTTATTCTATAAGTTTTTCCTGTTTTTTGAATCGCTATCTTGCATTGCTGATATTACTAATCCATTTTTCTATATAACTTCACCTATATATCTGAATTCTTTTATTATTAAAATATCATTTATTATTCAAATTTAATAAATTTTCTTTAATTTGTGTTTTTAACAATTTTTCTTTACAAAAATTTACCAAAGTACATTAACAAACATAATTCAGACATACTTTTCTCTGTATTTTATTTATTATTGTCAATATTGAGTTGAATTTAGTTCTAAAAATGTTATAATATTACAGTCAATCAATAATTGAAACAATGTTGCAATCAGTTTTAATAAATATATTGACAATTATTAAATGTATTATTATTAAATACATTATTTAATTATGATAATTATTAAATGTATTAATATATAAATGAATATGTCTGTGTGTGTTTATACCAGTGTTTGCTTACACCTAGGAAACTATTTAATCAATCTTTTTTTTAATGATTTTGAACAATTAGGAAGGATTTAGGAATAAATTTATCCAGGTAACATATTTATTTAGTAAGCAATATAGCAAAAACCAAGCAAGAATGTTGTTTACATTAAATTAAAAATTTTCTAAATTTTTAATTTAATGAACTATACAGATTAACTTACTGTAAGTTCTCTTACAGATTATGATTTAGTCAGCGATTCAAAATGTTACTATTAAGACCAATGATATTTAGAAAATAGGTTGAATATTATTCTGATAGTTCATTTATTAAAATCAGGTTGTATATATGAGAGTTTTTAAACATTTAGTATTTATTCATTAATTAGAATTCTCTAAAGTTATTTTAAATAAATGTGATATTTTATAAGTACTGAAATAAAAAATAAGATTATTATGATTATTGTGAACAGCTGTAATAATTTTTTTTAAATTATACTATTTGACATAAATTATACAAAGTCAATAAAATGGTTAAAATCAAATATACAAAATCAATACACTACTGGTTACAAAGAAAGCAATATGACAAGTGAATATTCTTTACATTATCTATGCTAGTTTGAAACTCCTGTACAAAATCAATGATCTATGCCCACTTAATAATCTCAAGTAAACAGGTCATCAGTTATACATACTTTTCTAACTCTTAACAAAACAGGTAACTCTTTTTTATCCATAATTTTTTTTTTTTTATTGAAACCAAGTACCAATTAATAAATGGACCAGCAGGTGGTATTTAAATGTTAAAAAAGAAAATTGTTATGAAATATATATAAATTCAACACTTTGCAAAGAAATTTTTCTCTGCTGTACTGCTTTTAGTGAAAATTTATATCTGAATGCGTTATGGCTCAATTATGATGAATGTAGCATTATAACAAGAATTTGAAAGCTGACAGTTATCTTTATTTATTGAAAAGTAATCTTGCTCAAATATTAAATAATTATAAAAATATATTTCTTTTCTAGGCTGAATATACTGTTAAAAATGCTGAAAAATCAAAAGAAGACATAAAAGAAAGTGAAGCAAAGGATGTTAAAGCATTGGTACTGGCTGCTGAACAGCAATCACACAAAACAGTTGATGAAGTAGCTCAACTTGCTTATAACTTGGAAAATGCTGCTGGTACTCCTTTTTTATTTAATTTATTTTTTGAAATTAAAAATTAATTTGCCAAAAATTTGCTTGATTTTATTTTAAAATTTTTTTTTTATTACTTGAAATTTTTTGCTGAACTCACTTTCTGTAAGTGATTATAAAGAAATTTTTACCTTGGGGTGTGGGTGAGGACTGAGTTCCAATTTGAACATGTTTTAAGGAAAGTTTTAACAAAATTTTATATCAGTTTTTTAAAATGCATCTTGATCATATAAATCATAGGAAAAAATAATATTACCAACATTTCTTGAACAGTTAAAGAGGCAATCTTCACAAAACAAACCACAAAGTGCATCAATGTTATTCTTTGTTGATGTGAATAATTATTTATGTCTAGGATCTCCCCCCTTTAAAATGATTCAACCATTTGTAATACAGCAATCTGCTCATTCAGTCTTCCACTAATGCATGAGAATTTTAAAAGTTACCTCAAGCCAGCACCACTTGTTCAAACACACTCTGTCATGTTTTGTAATAACATGGTTACCATGTTATTATAAAAGATTTTTGTATTTTAAAAGTTTATTTGATTGTACTGAACATTAAATATACATCTGCATGATTTACAGAATTAAATGATTATTTAAGAAAGTTAATTGAGCATCATATTTTCTATAATTTAAATTTTTTATCTCCAGTAATTAATAATAGTTATTAGAAAATTAAATTTAAACATGATTAAGTTAATAATATTCAAAGGAAGATTTCATATTTTAATACATTAATAACAATTGCTATAGACATTCTTCTAGAAGTTCACTTGTGGTGTTGTAGGAGAATGTTAAAAATCAGATGTGGATAAGGTGACAAATAAAGAGGTGTTGTGGTAAATCGATGAAAAAAGAAGCATTTGGTAAAATATAGTTAAAAGAAGAGACAGACTTATAATAGTTGCCTTGTAGTAATAGTTTGTAGTTAATAGTTGCTTTGATATTTGAAGGACAGGTAGATGGGGAAAAATTGTGCTGGCAGGCAATGTTTGGAATATGTAAAACAGATTGTTAGGGATGTACTTCTTAGGAGTGGTCGACCTGAGATTGTACAAGACTACACTTCATTCACATTCATACACATCATCCTCATTCATCCTCTGAAGTAATACTTTATGGTAATTTCGGAGGCTAAACAGATAAAGAGAGATTGTTAGGGATGTAGGATGTAGAAGTATACCAAAATGAAATGACTGACTTAGACAGGGAATCTTGGAGAGCTGCATCAAACCAGTCAAATGACTAAAGAAAAAAAAAAATTAGAAATTCTATGGTTAATTCAGATTAAGTTATTTTATTTAGTCATTAGTAATTTATCTTGGCTAAGAAAAATTGACAATTATTTAGTTTTAGAATATACTAGCTAAAATACTAGAGAAAAAGCGGGCCTATGATCTGCCTCGAAAATGTTACCATGGTTTATGTTTCATTAGACATGATTTTGTTAAATGTTTTTGCCAACTCGAACTAAATAACTTTCAAGAATTTAGCATAGTAAAAACAACAAAAACTTTTACAATGAACATCTTCAAAATCCTGTACATTTTTAGCTGTTTTTTGAGTTGTAACTTTTTAACACAGCTCTAAGTCCAATGTTTTCCTTTTTGATTCCCAAAACAAAAATATAATTTTAGATAAATAGTTTGTATCAAGAAAAATAAATTGCTCAAACAAATGAATTATTCGTGCACTGCATGCAGCCACCCGGTGCACCACCATTGGTTCACTTTGCACCAATAGCAGCTAAAATAAAAATGTGAGTACATACACAAACACATATCATCCTTTTTTTACCCATGATAGAACAAAGATGGTTTATGCATTTAGAGTAAGAGGTTTTTTGTGTGTATATTACCATTTTCCTAAAAACTACTGGACCGATGCACTTTTATGCATTACAGTAGATATTACTTCAGAGCAAGTTCTTAGATTAGTTTTACAGTTATAGGCCATCAGGGGGTACTCTGCAGTAGATGTGTTTCTCCAAAACAGCTAAGCCAGTTTTGATGCAGTTTATGCATTACTTGGGTACTACCTCAGAGCAGGTTCTTTGGTTATTTTTATGGGTTAAAAGTCTCCAGGGGGCGCTGCAGTAGATATGTTTCTTCAAAATGGTTTTAAGGGTTTTTAAAATGTTTTAATTTTATCACTTGTAATATATAATATGAGAAAGTTGTATGGGCAGTATAACATAGTTTTACATTTGACTGCAGTGCACTGTTATTTTAAGGTTTAAGTTATAAAAACTTTATGTTGCCTAAGAAAACTTTTACTCCAATACAAACTTCTTTAGAAACTGTTGCTTAAAGAATTGTGAATGCAGTTTTATTTTGTTGAATTCAGTATTCTTGTTTTTAAGAGAATTTTTGTTGATTAATGTGGATCTTCGTATTCAAAAAGTCTACGTGTGATAATTTGTATTTATTTAGATTTTTTATGAATTTTCTTTTATATTTATATATTTTGAGTTACTAAAACACAGAAAAGCATATACTTTTATAAACTTCAAAGTGGTTTGAGGCATAAGAGAAGTTCTTAGTTTCGGTTAGGTGACTAAACCACATTTATGTTTTATCAAAATTGTTCAAGGGAGAGTGAGTATTCCAAATGTATACAAAATCCTGTATGAATTTAATAAAACAAAATTATGTCATCCATTGTTTTATTTTTATACTATTGTATTATTTATCTAAAAATTATTTTATTAAAAATTCACATTGTTTAAAAGAATTATTAAAAATATTTAACGTACTAAATAATATTTTCTGATAACAATTGTATAGCCTATTTTGTGATAGTGCTCATTCAATGCTATTTTATTGTATTGATATAGCATTGTCTTAAAATACTATTATTACTATTCTCTTTAATATCAGGTCTAAACTTAACAAAAACGGTTGGTATATATATATATATATATATATGACATGAATACAAATTTTGATAATTTTAATTTTATTTATTTTTTTCTCAAAGCAACAACAGGCTTACACCAGATTACAGATGCTTTATGACAAATCAATCTTGTAGCATATCAAAAAACCTAAGCCTGATGTGAATTCAAACCCAGAACCTACCAGATGAAAAATAGAATCACCTTTACTCCTCTGTTATGGAGATTTGCTACGGCAAAAAATTAATTTTTAATTTATTATATGGTATAAACATCAACAGTAATATGGAAATTTAGATGCACTTAAGTAGCTCAGGATACTTATTGAATAAAAATAATATTTTAAATAAACAAAAAACAATTAACAATGTATGCGTGCACACACATTTTGAATACTCATAAATAACAAAAATTTTCTGAAACCATATTAAAATACCAGCACTACAACACTTAGAGTTTACAATATATTCTCTGAAGAAGCCTTAACTTAGAACAAAATATAACTCAAACAGATTTATTACTTCCATCTTAATGAAAATTTCACTGTAGTAAATTTTAAAAACTTTTTACATTAAAAAAAAAAAAAAAACGGATAAAATTTTTGACTTCACACAATTTAATTACAACTAAAATATGTTGAATGTAATATAAAATTATTTTTAGAAATATAATTTGATTTTTCTCTTAATTTTGATGACTTAGTATGTAAATTCATTTACAAGTTATACAATACATGAAAAACAGAAATGTGTTAAATTTAATACTTGCAATGAATGAAAATAATTCCTCTAATCATCTAGCAGGTATGTAAATATGAAACTAGAATTTTTTTATAAAAAACACACATTTATTGTATGAAAATGATAAAAATATTTTATTGAAAATATTGTCCATTATTAGCTATACATTTTTTCCATCTCTCTAACAATTTTGGATGCCATGCCAAAAAAAAAGTTTGCTGTATTGAGGCAAACAGTTATCGAGCCATTTTCATAAGAAGTGAAATGCTGCTTAACAACTGTGTGTCTCATCAATGCAAATAAATGAGTAAGCCGCATGTGAAAGTATTTCCCAACTGAACGCCTCAGTCGTTTCCTTGACTGGTTCTGCTGCATGTGATGTTGAATTATCATGAAGCAAAATCACTTATTGTTGCATTTTTTGATATTCTGGTCGTTTTTCACGCAAAGCTTAATTCAAATTAATCATATGTTGTCAGTTGCATTCAGTATTAACAGCTTCGCCAGGTTTTAGCTGGTCATAATAAATCACACTCTTCTGATCCCACAAAACACAGAGCATTGTCATCTTTCCATAGTGATCTGGCCTTGCAATCAATTTTGATAGCTCGCTTGGAATTATCCATGATCTTTTGTGCTTAGGATTCTCAAAATACATCCACTTTTCATCACTTATCACAATTCGATAGAGAAATTACTTTCTTTTGTAACTGGCGAGCAGCATTTTGCAAGTGGTTTTTCAGTTTTCTTGCTGTCTTTCATTCAGTTCATGTAGAACCCATTTTCCCAACTTCTGGATTTTTTCCAAGGCTTTCAAACATACGGAGACAGCTTCTTGTGTTGCATTTAATTAATCGTGAGTTGTTGTTGCCGTTGAGTATTGTTCTCATCTAACAATGCTTGCTATTCACTGTCTTCAAACTTTTTTGGTGGTCTTACACGTTCTTCATTTCTCACGTCAAAATTGCTGCTTTTGAATTTTTTAAACCACTCAAAGCACTGAGATTTGCCAAGAGAAATGCTTATGCTCACTATAAGCTTTGACAAGCATTTGATGTGATTCTGCAGCAGAATTTATTAATGGTAACAGAAAACCAATGCTGTCCCCAAATCGTAGTTTGTAAGCACAAAATTTGACATATTCAATTCTATTAAAAACTAAGCTGTTGTATGAAACTTGTATTGTTGTGAGTTGAAAATCTTTGTCAGCTGTTAAAACAGAAAATGGCACCAATGACACAGTTTGACAGTAACTACATTGACAGCTAGGTCCATCTATGGACAAATTCCAGTTTCATATTTACATACCTGGTAAATACTTTTCTAATGTTTAATAATTTAATATTGCTTAGTACTAGTAGTAGAAATATCATTGAAAATTGCATTACTTTTTCGGTGTAAACTTCAAATAGTTGCATTGAACATTTCGGCAGGTTCCATCACATCTGTCATGAGTAGCATTGGTACAAGCTTTGCTTGAATCATACCTTTTACTATATAAGTATTTTTTTTTTAAATTATGCTGACAAGAAAGATCAAACAAAAATTAATTTAATTTTTTTATTATTTTAAATAGGTCCAAGAATTGATGAAGCCCTAAAAGAAGCTTCATCTACTTTGTCTGATATTACAAATCAGAATAATAATATTGTCAGTTTGGCTGAAGAAACTGACTCAAGCTTTAAAAAATCAGAGGATTTATTGGGGGATACAAAAGTATTTGTAGCTCCAGTTCAGAATATTACAAGTGCTCTTAATTCTATACGTTCAAGAATACAACAGTTAGATGACCGATTGAAGGATTTACGTAGTCATGCAGATAATGCTCAGCAGAAAGCTATCGAAGCAGGTGCATTAAATGTTAAAAACCGGTAAGTCAATTCTACACTGGTTATGTTAACTAGATGTCTTTTTAATTGTTTAGTATTTTGTAATCAAATTATTCTTTATTTGTACTTTGATTCAAAATTACAAAAGAATTCTTATGTCATAAAACTTATTATTAACATTATTTTGCATATACTGATATGCAAAATAAAGTTGTTTTTTTTTTTTAATATTTCTACAAGTTGGATACTACATTGATGTGTATGCATAATATTTAATGTTTCGCATTGTTTTTTTGCATAGATTACAGATCTGTAAGTAGAATCTTTCTATTCTATCCCCCCTCAGTTTAAGAAAAATGACACATTAAAGATCTGTAAAAGTTAACTAGTATTTTGAGATTTCATATATTTACATTAAAATTTCTTAGCAGTTGCTTTCTTTTTTTTTTTAGTTAGCCTCAAGTACAATCAAGTACATTGAATTAAAGTCTAACAGTAATCAGCTAGCTTATTAACACTCCATTTGTCTTTGTAATGGTTTTCCAATACTGAAATATCTTGTGGAAACATTCACTATGCTCATCAATTAGTGCTTCAAGGTTTGGCAGGAAAAAATCCAAATATGAATGCAGGAAATGAACTTTTAGTGACTTATTATATACCATAGCCCTAATTTGAATTTATGAGTTTATCTATAATATTCTAGTAAATCTGTGATTTACAGACACCCAAAAGATTTTTGCAAGTGTTTCTAAACAATGTCCAAGCAGTGAATTCTACATCAGTCAATACAGAGTTAAACATTTCATTTCCGACCAGTTTCCTTATTTATAGGCCAAAAATTTTTGCTTCATTTCTGGTAGGGAATTTCTGCCTTTGTACAAGAATCCTTGATGTACTTTTTCATAACTTTAACAAAAAAATTTATTAATTCTGGTTTGATATAAAGGAATGATAAAAATATATTTTCTGGTTTAACTAAATATTCATGACTAATTTTTTTTCAGAAGTTAGGTTCTCATATTTCTTCCACTATTTTAGTATGTAACGCTGATCTTTAGCTCAACTGTCCGATTCACAAATAAACTAACAGTATTTCGTATACCCTAATGCATGCCTTATAAAGGAGCTATTACTTTTAAACCTCCACGCACGTTCTGATTATACTTTTTATAATTTACTTTTTCTGTATTAGTTTTCAAAACATTATATGTTTCTTTCATATTAATTCCATAGCAAATCAGTGCAGAAGGATATTTATTACTGTTGGGAAGCAGAACTGTTTTTAAGCTATAATTAGAGGAATCAGTGAAATTACCACTCCTAAGGTACATGAATTTTCCTTACTTATAATATAAGTTCATCAATATTTGTACAGTAAGCTATGTTTTTTTTTTTTAGCAAAGTACAGAAAAAAAATCTTTTTGTCAGTTTTGTTAACCCAAAATTTTTATATTTTTTCCAACCTTGTAAATAAGTAAATTCCAACCTTGCAAACTTGAACCAAGTTCAGCTTGATTTTTTGGTAATTTTAAATCGCTAACAGAGTCATTTAGCTCAGTTTGTGATGTAAGATGTGGTTCACTGGGTTGTCATTCAAAGTCTGAATCATGATTATCTTCTTCCATAATGTCTGCTTCTTCATCACTGTTTTCATGGAACAAGTTTTTAAGATCCTTGGGAACTGGAATGGATTCACTTTGAGATACAGGTATGGATTGCAGATGGCAGTGAAGGATAGAATACAGTGTGTTTAAATTTCTTAGAATTTCTAAACACATTAGTTAAACAGACATAAATCAGTTAAGTAATCTTTCAAGTTGTGCCAAATCAGTGGGACACCATATGACAAGGTCTTTCATGTGTCTTTTTGCCATCTTCTTAAGTTAACCACATTGTTATTAATTAGGAACCCATGTCTTATCCTGAGCATAGATTTTATAGTCGAAGTACAATTTAAAGGCTTTTTTAATTACAGGTGTATGTTTTTCTTATACAGTTTTATAGCGAATTGAAGAGATTATACTATTAAAAGCACTAGGCTAACAAAGCCAAAAAAGCTTCATGTTGTTTTGAAATATACAGACATGATTAATCTTGTTCATGTACGCTTAATAGAGAAATATGATCTAATCATATGTAATGTTTGTGGTTTTGATTCAAGTTGTTTCATGGTTAACAACTAACTGATCGAGTTAAAATTATACTGAACAGTTATCAATCTGATAGTGATCAGATAAATGTAAAGTAGTCATATAAAAAAAAATCTTAATGTGTATAATCGTGTATTATATAATATTAAAAATTTTCAAAATTAAAACTTTGGAATTTTTCAAAAACTAGGGTGACTGAATCGTCTGACTTCATATTCGTTCTCAGCATTAAAAAACAGATTGGTTTCATGTATCACATTTTAAGAAACAGAAGTTGTGCTTATCAGCATTTATATTATACTGTATCAAAAATAAGTGTGCATCTTTTCATCAATCAATCTCTATTCTATTGGAAAAAATTAGTTTACATACACTTATCCCCTCTGAGTAGTAGTTATTCTGAAATATTCTCAATAAATTGAGTGAGCAGAGCCATTCTAGCAAGGCGCTTTTTCCTGTACTTACATCTACTCCCCTCTACAAGCCTCTTGCTAGGCTACACTTCATAATGTCAATGTAAATTGCTTACTTTGTAGTTTCCAATTGTAATGTTACAAATAAGACAAGATATTATTGTCAATAAAAGTAAAATTTTCTACCCATTCTTTTTGAAAGATTCTACTTTCTTGTTCATATTTTCATTTTTTGTATTTTTAGCTTTCGATGTCATGCTATCAAAAATTGTAAATAGATTTAATCCCAAAGCTAATTGAGACAAAATAATCAAATTAATTTACATTGCAGAAAAAAAATAAACATAATATAAAATCTGTGTAATGTTACTTAGTCAATTTAACAAGATTCAGTGAAAGAAGTTCTGAAAAAATAATAAAAAAAAAATAGCTGACTTAAATTTTCAATGGGAGCTGCACTTAAAAGAGGAGCGACATGTAGCTCTGAGAGCCACATTTATATATTTATAATAAGCTTTATCATTTTTTAAGTTATTAATTTTTATTATTAACTTTTTACAGCCAAGCAAATGTAAACAGTAGGATATCTGCAATAAACACTTTAGCTGATGAGAGTCAAAAAGCAGCTGAAGATGCTAAAAATAAAAAAGCCACAGCATTATCAGATTATCAGGATGCAAAGAATGGCTATGACAGATTAAGTAAGTAAATAGTATTTTTATTAATACTTTATACCATTTTATTGAATTAGGGGTACTGCTCTACACAAATTATTCTTTACAACTATTTTATACAAAGTAATCTTAATCAGTCTCAGAATAGTGATTTCTCATTTTTTCAGAGACAGATTTTTAAAATACTTCAAACAGAAATTTTCTGTGGGATTTTTGGTAGGATCTCTAAAAATGTAATTCTTAATATTAGATTCTTTAAAATTCAATAAGCTATTCATTTTAACTTTATATTATTTATAAATATATTCAGTTAGTTGAATAATATATAAATTTATGTATTCAATCTCTATTACTTATAAAAAGAAAAATTTATGGTGCATACATATAATTTGTATAATATATATATATATATATATATAT